>NDXZ01024015.1:3999-19696 GCA_003055125.1 Paykullia maculata | reverse complement strand
ATCAAGGTTAATGAAATCAAATTATTTTGACTCTATGCTCCCTCGAGAAGTGAAAGGAACATATTTATTTTAAGCTCTTTAACAAGTGACAAGAGGCTGTCGATTTTTTAAGGAAAACTTGGTCTTGCTTGAAAATAATGATTTTAAAATATGCTTATTGTAACAAACAAATCTGTTAATATGGCAATGCTGCCTTTGTTTTTGATGATAGTTTTATGCTTTTCAAACCATACTTTTTTCTGGCTTAAAAAACATAATTTAAGACCAGTAAATTATACTTTTTAAGGTAAACTTTAACTTACTCTAACTTAAAAATGCCTAAAAATTAACGGTAGATAAATTTCATTCAAAACTTGCAACATTTTAAGTAAATTGTTTGATTTTTGTTTTGTCGACATTTAACAAATATATCTTGAGCAAAATTGTACCAAAATGTTAATGTTTTCATTCGCATTCGCTTGATATTTCGTAACAAAAATTTTAATTTAGACGCAAACAAGGTATTTTTCGTTTAGAATATATCCGAATATTAATGCTCGACATCGTGGGACTGGATGTTATTATTTAGTTGTTTATTAATTTTAGTCTAAGTTAAGTAATTTAAAAAAAGATAATTCATGTATCCCATTTCCATTTAAATTTGTTTGTCAAAAAAATTTCTATAAGCCTGTCTTAAAGTCTTAAGTACCGCCTGTTATTTCCCCTTTCGCATTATATGCTGGCAAAAGTAACGGTTCCCACTTCAAAGGAATTAAACACAAGACTAATTTGCTTTAAAATTTTGTTTTTCCATGATATTTTAACAACATTGCTTTTATATTATTTCTGCATAAATATAAATTGTTTTCTCCATAAAATATTATTTATCGTTTTTAATTTTGTATCCCTTATTTTACATACATTTAATATTTTTTCTTCATAAACCCATTGAAAAACAAACAAGTTCATGCGAATGTCATAAATAACATTCACTTATATGTTTGAAAAAGGTTAATAAAGCAACATTCACGTAACATTTGTATTTAAATAGAGAGCAAAAAAAAACTTTGTTATAATTCCCTACTTCTGTTAACCCTTGTGGTAGGTAAAAAAAGTTATGAATCTTAGGTATAGGACCATTTTGGTCCATACCATTTTTTTTTATATAATAAATGCACTTAAACGCGTTTTTTTACTATTTAAAATAATCTGGATTAGATTTATTTCTTCTATCGTTTTTCAACCGATTTTTTATTATTGTTTTAAAATAATTAATAACAATAGAAAAAATAACCAAAATATAATAACGGTGACATACTGTAATAATAATTTTATTGGTAAGCCTGTATATTGTATATTGCAAAAATAAAATGCAATGCACTGCATTTTATTTTGCTCCTCTCCTAACAGGTATAGGACAGTGAAATTTGGTAAGAAATGGAGACCTTTAAAACTTCTTCTTTGCGTACAT
Source organism: Paykullia maculata (assembly GCA_003055125.1). Lineage (NCBI taxonomy): Eukaryota > Metazoa > Arthropoda > Insecta > Diptera > Rhinophoridae > Paykullia > Paykullia maculata. Next base: position 18,246 of record NDXZ01024015.1, on the reverse strand, counting down.
ATATTGCTGTACTTATTCTTGCCGGGGGTGATCACTGATCGCAGAAAAAATGAAGACTTGCTTGGTTTTTTTGATGCACGTTTTGGTCGCCCTGTTTTTAGGGCAATAATGGCTGAGGATAATTTTCACATGATTTCACATGCTCTCCATTTCGATTATACTATGGCCCGAAAACAGCGACTAAATATTGATAAATTCGCTCGTATCCGTTATTTTTGGGACTGGTGGGAATTTAGTCTTTCAATGTTTTACAACTGTCACGAAAATGTGACTTTTGATGAACAGTTAGTGACTTTTAGAGGACGATGTTCTTTCAAGCAATATATGCCGTTGAAACCTGCTAAGTATTGTCTAAACTTTTGGCTGGCTGCTGATTCCAAATCAGGATATGCATGAAAAATGCAACCATATGGTGTGTTTGCAAAATCAAAAAATGAATCGAAAAAACTAAAAATCAGAGCGAGTGTGTCGTTTTGGATCATATTGAAGGCTTGAAAAGCCAAAATATCACTACAGATAATTTTTTTTCAAGAGAAAAAACTGACATACGTTGGTACAGTTCGAAAAAATAAACCATTTATCCCTTCGAAACTGCTTACTTTTAGAAAATGTTTCTTTATAAACTTCGACGTTTGCTTTCAATGAAATTGCTTAATTGGTTTTATATGTATATCAGTCATAAAAATAAAGGTACCATTTCAAATGATTGGCTAATACAGTAAAAAACAAAAAACAAAGCATATACGAGCGGTGTTACAAAAACCTCATCTAACATAAAATGTGGTATCTGCAGCTGCTGTAGATCCAAATGAGATAGCGTAGCAAATTTATATGCAAACTACAGCAAAAAATAGTTTGCTTATCCTGTACTGAGAACGTTTTACGATTTATCCACCATTTTTGTAAATTTTTTCATAAGAATAAAACTATAAATATAGGTGGACCAAAATGGTCCCAAACCTATGATTTGTAACTTTTTATTTTTTTCATCATCCACTTATCATAGATAATTGAAAATTTGTTAGAAACAATATAATAAAAAAAATACCACGTGAGGTATTGTTATGTTGATATATTGAACGGCTGCGAAGTTAAAGCAAAAATATAAAAAAAATTGACCAAAATGGTCCAAACCTGCCAGCAGGGTTAAAAGTAATATATAAACAAAAGATAGCAACAGTAATATTTAAAAAAAGGGGTTCATATATGTTTATGCATATTTGTGTTGTTAAACATAATATAAATTATATTCATGAGAAGACAAACAAAGTCGTAAATTAACAAATGATTATATTTATATGTATGTATGTATGTGTATGTAAATAAATGTGCTCTTTAGGGTAACTCCTACAAGTTGAAAAATTATGCAGATAAAAAGGCAAGAATTTTGATTGTCACGTTATAGTTTTTTGATAAATTAGTAAGAATTTAATATATGGACAACATACTGAAATGCAAACTACTTTATATGCCAAATCGTTGTGAATTACATTGAATAAAATGTTTCAAACCTGATATTTTTACATATCCAAGAATATCGTGTAACCTTTTAGGATCAAAAGCATTTTATGTAGAACAACATTAAGCACCCTAATAAAACTTTTCAAAACTCTTTTTTTTTTTGCTTGCTTTATACACCTGTATACCAGAATATAACAATTTATATACATTCATTAGTACACATGTGTTAATATGTATGTTCCCGTGTGCCTGTCTACACTTGTAGCAGTAGTTATATGATTAATTATAATACTTTTTTTAACCATTTAGGAAAATTAGAATTGTTAATTTGTGCGTGCAAAGAAACAATTTTTGTAAAAACTAAACATCATAAATTTCATAATTTTAAATGTTTACTTTTATCTTCTTTTATTCTTTGTATTTAAGTAAAACAATTTTTAGAAGTTGGAGATTTTACTTTTACTAAATACATATGTATGGCAGATAGCTTAACTTTATTGTATAAATTTTAATTCCATATTTGTTAAAAAAAGGGAGACAAATGTTGTTTTTCATTTCCAATAAAAGGCTTTTAATTATTGAAGAGTTTTAGTGTTTTCAGTAAATAAAAGCATTTGATAGAAGCACTTCTAATATAACTTCTTATTAACTGTGAGTAGCCTAAATAATATATGCAAATAAACATGTAATATTATGCAGAATTTTAAAAGCATGTTATAAATTTAATTATAATCTGTTTATTGACTTAATATATTAAATTAGTTATGAAGTTAAACAAATTAACTTTAAAACGTTTCACTGAATATTTTTTATTCCATTTTTTCTTCAAACAAATTTAATTTTAATTTTCTACGATTAATCTCCTTATGCACACATAATTCATGCAGTGGCTAATACGAGGCGTATGTTTATTATTAAAGTTGATAATAATAAGTACATCATACGCCCATAGTTTTTTTTTTCGTTTCTATAATCCAATTTTGCTTTAATAATAATATACATAATACATACAATTTAAGTACTAGAAAATGAAAATGGGTAATTTAAAAAGAGTTAACTGCATTAAAAGCCTTCTTTTTAAGCTCATTAACTTTTGTCAACTTTATTGTTTTTTTATAGCACACCATTAGGCGTAGCTAAAGAAGGTTAAAGAAGAAAACAAAATAACTTTTGTTTAAATTACATTTAAATATAAAGCAACTACTAAAAAAACTCATTTAACAGCAATAAAACAAATTTACATATAATTTAATTTCAATGGCAAAATTTCAGAAAGAAAATAAAATAGATAAAACATGAGAAAAACGGTGACTACAAAATGTAATTTGGCAGAAAAGTATAAAAGCAAATAGAAAAAATATAGTTGACAAATTTTCCAAAATAAAAGTAAAATTTGCAGACTTAACAATAAATCTTTGGCTGAATATTGTTCATGTTTTTCTTAGCTAAAAACAAAGGAGAGGACAAAAGTGCACATTAAAGGAGAAAGTTATTTAACTGATCATCATTGTCATCATAATCAAAGTAGCGACGAAGAAACAGAAAATATGCAAAAAAAAGAATAACTTGATTTCAACTTATACATATATCTACGTGATTTTCTTAAAAAGTTTTTTCCTTTAATATTTTTTTGTCATACCATAGCAAAACATACAAGAAAAGGACATTAAAACTCTTGCCTTAGTTAAAGGAAAACTGTTTGTGTATTTTTTTCACACTACACTACCACAACAGCCATCTCTACCACCATCGACTTTATATCTAAGTAGCTTATCATGCCATAGCAAAGGCAAAAGTAAAAAAGACACAAAATGGAAAACAAAAGTCTAGTTTGGAAAAAAATAAATGCCCGAAAACACGAACAAAAACAGCCATGGGAAAAATTAAACACATACGCAACTTTATATATCTATGTTTGTGTTAAATATTTTCGTAGCATAGCAGCAGGCGTTTAACATTTTATGCTGGGCATAATTACAATAAACGTGCAAGGTTACTGCAGTATATTGGTGACCCAGCCAACACTTTCTTTTCTTTACTTTTTTCTATTTATAGAGACATTCATGTACTTTTCGTTTATAGACAAATAAAGGTTGACTTTAAGAAAAACTCTTGCTTAGCATGCCTTTAAAATAACATCGAAAATGTTAGAAATAAAAGATTTAGGGAAATAGGAAACTATAAGAAAATTTGAATTTGAGGTTTGCTTAACGCTTTACGTTTTTCTATTTTACTACTTAAGACCATTGTTTTTTGGTTTTTGTTTGCCACTACCCTACAGCCAGACATGAGTTTAGTTTTTATTTCATACTAGCAGTGTGAGCCCTGGGTTATGTAAACTTTGTGAGACTTGTTTGAATATAATTTTATATAAAGAAAATTTCTTAATTATTTACTTAGCTCTGTTAATAGTCTTTATGTAAATAGGAGACTTTTCATGCGAATGCCAAACTTTTAAAGTTGGTTAAGATATGTTTAAAAAAAGACAAAAAATTAAAATTTCGCATGCTTTGAATTTTAAACATAATATCCTTTGTTTGCAATTATTCTATTTAAAAAAGTTGCAATTTGTTAATAACTATTTTATGTAATCCCTATTTATTTTATCTTAAGAAAACAATAATGTTTTTTTTTATTAAAAAAAGTGTCAAAAGGTAATAAATATGAAATGATTTCATTTTAAATGTCCAGTTATTTGAAACTTACTTAAAATGATAAAGTACTCATTGAAATAGGATTGCCTGCACTGCGTATACTTGATAACAGATGGTAAAAGAGATAGCAAAAATCAATATTAAGTATACGTCATAGATTTATATCCCAGTTAAGAAATCGTATATTTATTTAATACTTACCTACGATTTAAAAAAATAATCAGTTTATTATACTTTCATCGCCTGTTTGTCATTCTATTTGTAATTTTTACAATATTCATTTGCGACCCCATAAAGTATATATATTATCGGCCCTTATAGATAGGTAAGTCGATTAACCCATGTCCGTCTGTTCGTCTGCTAGTCTGTTGAAATCAACTTTTTTAGCCCCTCAATATCGTAGGGATCCGTTACTGTTACCAAACAATCAGAAATTTTCTCGAGATTCTTTTAATTAAAAATCACCAAAATCCGACAATTAACGAGATATAATCAAAATTATTTTAAGTTAAAGTTATTCAAAATAACAATTTGTTATTTCTCCTGGCTTAATTTCATTTTAAAAACTGTTTTCTTTTACAAGGCATTTTTTAATACATACGATTTTTTTATGTAGATTAATAATAACAACTTTAGGGTAATCAAAGATATTAAAATTGTGCAGTTGGCAATTTATTTAAACCCCCCAACTCTTACCTTTTAATATTATTAAACTTAATCAATATGATTAATTTAAAATTCTTTATTTATTTTCTTTACGTTCAATAACTTTTAGCAAAAGGATTATAATATTTAAAAGTACCTTAAAAGTATAATACTTTTAATTTTTTATTTTTATTTTAATAATAAAAATGCTGGCAACAATATAAAAATAATGATTTAATTCACTTAAGAGATTGACATATTCCAAAAAGTAAAGGCAGAGAAAAGTCAGAAGAACATTATTCACAAAATGGAAAAAGTTTTTAATTTAAAGTACGAAATTTCATTACTGACACTAAGTAACAGCTTTTTAATGAAAAGCTGAAAATGTAAACAAATAATTGAAAGTAAGGGTGGGACTGTAGGGATATAATAAAAGCAATGTTACATAAAATGAAGAATTTGTATTAAAAGTCTTTTCAAAGGAGATTTTAAAGTGTTAGTTTTATAAAAGCTGCTTTATCAATATAATTTTACAGGGTTTTGAAATAAAAATATTTAAAACACATACAACTGTAGTTACATATATAGGTTTTCAGGGCAGGTCTCCTAAATATATTGTATGTTTAGACTTAGTATCAGGATTTTAATATTTAAACTTTGTTATTTTCTTAGGAGACTTGTAAAAGGTATATTTATAAGTTTGCATAACAATAAAATATATTTACATAATTTTTGTAATATCTTTTGGTTATTTTCTTTTTATCCCTGACAATATGCTCATTGATATTATCAACTAAACCCTTCATTAGCTTGTGTTGCTTATAAGTTTTTAAAAAAAATATCTCTTGAATTGCAATTTAAAAATCGAATTCTTGAGAAGTTTAAAAAATGAAACAAGAAAATCTTCTTAGCTATAATAAAAAACTTTTCACCTGTTAAATATTAACAATTTACACGAAATTTATTTTAATGTAAAAAATATATTTTAATAGAGTGTTTAACAAATATGTTGATATGGTCGTATGTTACTTTGCACTAAAACTCATAGTAGCTTTCTATCTTTAAAATAAACATATTGTCATATTTGGGTAGGTGGCATCGATTTAAGATGCTTTACAAGGTACCTAATTTGTCAAGTTATGACAAGTAGAATATAAATTCGAAGGGAACAGATTTACAAACAATGCAGTCAATATCAAAACTCTCCATTATTCTTTGTTGTAGTGAGGTAAAATATCCCTTGCTGACTCTCTCTCTCTCTCTCTGTGTCTCAAGATCTCTTTTTAAATCAGATAGTAATGAAGATGTAATCTTTTTTCGAAAAAAAACTTGCCTTTATTTCTAATGATAAAGCATTAAAACAAATTTCTAAATATTTTACAAACTTGTATCATTTCTTTAGTTTTTTAATGACTTTTATAAAAAAATTCACACACATACCCAAACAACTATTTTTATAAAGCATACTTTAAGGGATAACAAAGGCATTTAAAAAATTACTTACGCAAAAGTTACAAAAAATAATATAAACAATTTTTTGTTTTCAGGATTTTTTTTCGGCATCCCTTTTTTATATGCCAAATGTCTCTAAAGGTTATTTTGTTGGTTTTTTCCCAAAGTTAATTCCGTCTATGTTAAAGTCTTAAGGGATTTGTTCTTTTTTTATGCATTAATTTTTTTCCCTTTTATAAAAGCTGATAGTTTTTTTTTAACTCTTTTAACGTATGGTATGCTTGGGAGGAAAAATTAATGCTCTTACCATTTTGAAAAAGAGTAGAAAGCGTGTGTGTGTGTGTGGAAAGCCCATTATATTTTTATTTAGGTATTTAATATTTTTTTTCCTTTAAACATAAGCTCTTATGTAAATTTTTTGTTATCCCCAAAAGTTATTTTTTCGATAATGGCATAAAATATAAAACAAATTATCCTTTAATTTAAATTTTATCTAATTTTTCGATAACTCGTCTCTGGGCAATTGCGCCAATGTTTAGAGCTAACACTGTATCTAAGTAATAACAACAGAAAAAAAAGAGAAATCAAAAGCAAAGCGAAAAAAAACCTAGAAATTTTCTTGTTATACTTATAAAGCCAAAACTGTCATCTTGGTGTTACAAGACATTATGCTAATTTTTTATTATTTTTTCTTTCTTGCTCACACACACACATACATATATTTTCCTGTTGTTTTTGTTGTTATCTTTGCCCTTTTTTAATGTATATTACGAACTAATTGCTTACTTCCGACTTTTTCTTTTTAATGCATTTCGCATAGAGGAAATTAAATAAGAAGAATAAAGATAAAAAATAAAGTAGAAAATAGGATGCGGAATGTATGTATTTTCCGGGATGGTAATCTAAGAAAAAAATGTTCATAGTAAATAGAAAGCAAAGGTCGGGGAAAATACTATTTGAGGTGTACGAAGTTTACAAGGATTAAGTTTAAGACGTGACTTGTCGTGTTGCTATATTTTTTTCCGATTGCGATTAAGAAAAAAATTAAGACTAGAAACAAATTTTATATCATACTGTTGTAAACATATACGAGTTGTGTACGAACTTTAGCATTTGATTATTAATATAACAAATTCAAAAACAATAACAAAAATTCCAATCTATTTTTTGACATACAGAATTTGTCTGATCGTCTAATATTTGGTCATCATTCGGTGGAAATTTTTCTTTGTATGCCCTAAATTGTCATGCAACAAGCAAAATGTTAATGCAAATATACGCTTAGTTTGATAATAAATTCTTTTAAGTCATGGAACTTGCATTATTGCCTTGGCACCATTAACTTAAACCATAATTTTTACAACAATTTTTATCCATTCTCTCCTAACTTACTGTTGACTGTCTTTAAGCAAACTGTCTAATGGGAAATTTATGACAAAGTTTGTTGCCTTTATTAAGTATCTTTTATTTTGATATCATGTCCTTGCATTTTTTCATTAAAGACAATAACCAACAGCTATACTTCATTGTTTCCACTCTTCGCAATTTGGGGTGAAAATTGTCCAGTTTGCCTTACTTCTCTACTTCTTCCGTCGTTTGATGTACATTTATACCAGTAGCTGTAAAGTTTTCTGTCATTTTTAATAACTGGTAATGGGACAAACTTTGATTTTGACTTTTTTTGGGCTATTACCTTTGATCAAAGAAATAAGTTTTAAAGCAAAATAAAATATTTTTAAGGGAGAGTTCTTCATATTATAAAACTAAATAATGTTATAATGTAATTAAAATTTAATTGAAACATAATTAAATTTTTCCTGTTCTTTTATATTTTAGAAACCATGAAATACAGGTTAACAAAATATGAAATTTGTGAAAATGAACAAAAGTTAAATGATACTCAAGGACAAGATATGTGATTTTATCTATTATTTTTTTACTTTTGCTTAAAACATATTAAAAGTAAACTTTCAGTCGCCTTACTGCTAACGTTTTCAAAGCCTACTTTAAAGTTGTAAGAAAAACTTTATTTTGCCTGCATCTAAAAAGTCTTTTAAGGGATTACTAGGCAATGTGGAAATTTAAGTTATAAACTGTAATTAAATATATATATTTATAAATTTTGTATACGTCATTTTTCAAAATCACATAAACATTATTATTTTACGGCCTCTTTTAGCTTGTGTTCAAATTTAGTAAAGTTGAAAAGGTTAATAAGTTGCTTTTTGAACCAATTATAAGCAACAACGGTAATTGTTACATATGTGTAAATACATATGTACATATGTTAGCACTTGTATAAGTTGCTTACAAATACTAATATATTTTAGAATGCCAGATATAAATTAAAACAACGAGCGGTGATGACCGAAAAAATTTAACACTACATTTAGAAAAAGAAAAGTTAATGATAGAATTGTATAGAAGAGACTAAAAAAATGTACCATAAACTATAAGTACACAATCCTTGTTGGACTGCATGCTTTCTCCGGTAATATTTTTATTAGTTCTGGACGCAGTTCTGCCACAGTCAAACATTGAGGCCGCAAACGGAATCCAATGGCACCTGAACCAACGGTTACATGACCTTGACTATGCAGACGACATATGCTTAATGTCACATACACTAGACGGCATCCAACAGAAACTTGACAGGTTGCAAGAGAATGCCATAAGGGTCGGGCTCAAGGTGAATATAACCAAAACTAAGTCGCTCAGAGTTGCTACCCCGAAAACAAAGCCACTACTTTTCAATGGTATAAAGTGTGGAACTCTTCCCAAATATCTAACCGGCACAAAATCAAGATCTTTAATTCCAGCGTGAATTCAGTCCCTCTCTACGGTTGCGAAACATGGAAAGTAACTGAGACCATATCATCTAAACTTCAAGTGTTTATAAACAAATGTCTACGCAAAATCAACCGAATATTTTGGCCCAACCGCATCACAAACGCCGACCTGATGTCAATTAGCAACCAAGCCCCCATCGACTATGAAATCCGCCGTCGCAAATGGTCATGGATTGGACACACCCTGCGTAAGGACATCACAAACATAGCAAATACCAGCTTGCAGTGGTGTAACGTTGAACGTCAGAGAACAACATGGAGAAGATCAGTAGAATCGGAGCATCGGAAACGTGGCCTCACGTGGCTACAAATCCGTCATATGGCGCAAGGTAGGTCTAAATGGAGAGCCTTCATTAATTCATTTCCCTGAAATATTGGATCTACATTACTTAATTCAATCAGTTTTACGATTGTATCGCTAGAAGCTCCTTCAGAATAGCAAAATCATACTTTAAGAAAAAATTCCCTCTAATATTTTTTTAAAAAATGAGAAGGAAATTTTAAGAAATTCTAGTGGTAGAATTTTTTTCTAATAAACTGTGAGTTAAATAGATGATATCTACATCCAACACTAAAATTTCAATCAAAGAGTGCTGATGATGAAAACATCCCACTCGGCTTATGTCGGCAAAAACTTACTTTTCAAATTATTTTTCATTCATTATCACAAACAGAAAAATTAAATTTCTTAGAAATAAACAAATGAACTTGAGCCAGAAAAAAACTAAAAATAATTGGCTTAAAAACAAATAAAAGTTCGTCAAAAATCATTTAAAATTAGTAAAAAAATTTGTGTAAATATAAATAAAAAATAATAATATTTTTTTAAAATTTCTCTAATAAAATTAAAACAAAAAAACTTATTGAAAAATTTTCCTTACATATGTTTATCGAAAATTTATTAAACATTTTAATGATAAATATTTTTTAAATATTTTTTTTTAATTTTTATCTTTAAAATCTTTTTAAAATAGACAATATCAAAAAAAAATGTTTTTAAAATTTGATGTTAAACTTACAAAAATTTTTGGAAATAATTTTTTGTTTATAAAACAGAAATGTTTTTATTACCAAAGGAAGAGTTTGTCGTTAATTAAAAAAAAAACTTTTAATCGAAACGACATATGTTTTATTGTTCAAAAAAAAAAAAAAAGCGTAGGTAGGAGTAGCCAGCAACCGTTTGAGTTTAAAGTTCTTTTTCTCCTTAATACCCTTTGAAAAGTGTTTCCCTATTGAATACTGTAATGTGCAGCCACTTATCGTTTAACACCAACCACTTGGTATCTCTAAAATTTTGTTTGTTTTTCATTTTTTTACCCTTTGCTTATGAAATATATTATAGCTTTGGGAATATGTTTAAAAATGAGAAACTGGAAACGCAAAGTTAAAGCTAAAGTTTAGTTTTTGTTTTTCGTTTGTTTTTTTATTTCCTTTCTCTATGGTTAAAGCAAATATTGGTTTTAGTGCCCCCCTTTTGTCACTTTTATTCGTAGATAAAGAAAATGAAAAGGTTATCATATTGTATGAACAAAAATAAAACTAAGAACTGAAAACAAAAGCAGCTGTGAATAAGTTACGTTAGAGTTATAATCTAGTTTTTTTTGTTTGCTAATATGCAAACAAATGAAAGTTTTTCACATTGAATTGGGTTAAATTTCAAGAGAGAAATTAACATGCGATAAAAAGAGGTTTTTAGTCTAAGCAAACAAACAAATAATAGGACTAGATAATTTTTATTGTTTTAAATGAGAGAAAGGCAACTTAGGAAAGTGTGGTAATGAAACTTATGTAAATTAGTTGGGTATAACTATGTTTATGGTGGTTATTGAATAATCGTTGACTTAGTTAGAATTATGAATAGATTCTTCTTTTGTAAAAGTTTAAAAATAATGTTTTTTATAAAAAACTTTAAAAAATTTAAAAGTATTGTATCCTTCTTATTAGCAACAAAAATTATACCTTTAATTTAATTTAAAACAATATAAGAAAGCTTCTGGACTAGAAATATGTTATTACACCTTTGGGATGCTCATGTCAATAAAAACTAAAGTATACTTAGGGGAACAATAAACATATTGAGTACACATAAAATGTAAAATAAAGGGTGCAAGGGAAAACTTAAAAAATAAAGGATTTGAATAGTACAAAAAAAAAAAAATTGCTAAAAAACTAAGCTTCTAAACGTTAGTTCCTTAATTGTGAATTTACTTGAAAATAATGACATTAATAATTATAAATATTTAGAAATCTTTTAGTATTATTAAATGTGTTTGGTTATAATATAATTAATTAATAATAATAATTATAAATTATTGAAACAAAAACATTTTTAAGAAAAAACTTTTTCGACAATTTTTTTATAATTGTAGAAGAGGTTTCTTTAATTAAAACTATACAGGGTGGCGCAAAACTACCGTTAGGGTTTGAATGTTAAATAACTTTTTTATTTAATGGTTAATTATTATTATTATTTTGTTATAAAATATATTAATGGGAAATATTTTTGACTTAGGCTTCGCACATTTGTGCTCAATCTTTTACATTTTGCATAACTTTTTGTAAAATTTCTGGTGTTATGGCTTAAATTTTATGACGGTAGTTTTGCTTTAGCTGTGGTGTGGTCGCTGGCTTATTTGCGTATACTCTTTCTTTCAAATAACCCCAAAGAAAATAGACTGGCGCTGTTAAATCCGGTGAACGTGGGGGCCAATTGAAATAGCTTCTGCGCGAAATAATGAGTTCACCAAAGAGGTCGCGTAACAGAGCCATTGTATCCCTTGCAGTGTGGGCTGTGGCTCCATGTTGTTGGAACCACAACTGTGGATGATTTTCCACAGCTGGCCTCAAAAAATTGTCCAGCATCGTTCGATATTTAGCACCGTTAATCGTAACTGAGGTCAAATGTGCATTTTTAAAGAAATATTGCCCCATGATCCTTTCAGACGATATATCACACCAAACAGTGGGTGTAATTGTAGCCTGTAGCCCAAAGCCTGGAATTTTGCCTGTTTATGAAACCATTCATATGGAAATGGGCTTCATCGCTTATTATTAAATTGTTTGTGAAATCGCGATTTTCTTCTGCTTTTTGTCCGAAGTCGAAAATGGCCACCACTTGCGGGATATAATTTTTTATACCTAAGCCAAAAATTTTCCCCATTGTTATACTTCATAACAAAATAATAATAAAAATAATTAACCATTAAATAAAAAAGTTATTATACATTCAAACCCTAACAGTAGTTTTGCGCTACCCTGTATTATCACATTTTAAACAAAATTATTAAAAGGGAATTATTAATGAAAAATTGTCTTAAAAAAGAACTAGAATTTAAACTTTTTTAATGAAAATTAATTTTAATTTAATACTTCTATACAAATGTAGTTTTGAAAAAATTGTTGTTATTTTCAAATAAAAACAAATGGTAAGTAAACATTTTATAACGATCAAAAAATCATATATATATTAAAATTTCAATAGAACATTTTACATCTAAAACCTTCAACATTTGAGAATATTATTTTTTTCTTCTATTATTTTAAACTATTTAATTTATTTTAATTTTTATACATTTTTCTCTATTTCAGTGTGTTCTTTAACTATGTAATTAAATATACAAAACATATCATATCTAAAAGAAATTTCTAAACGAAAATATCACAACAAAAATTTAAAAAAATTTTTATAATTTAATAAATAAATTAAGTGTTAACTAAATGAATAAATAAATAAAAGATAATAAAAATTAGAATCAAAGTGAAATAACAATAAAAATAAAAAACTTAATACAAAATGGCAATGGTTATATCGACACGTGCTAAACTTTTAATAACTGCTTTAATAGTCTTCTTTTTACTCGGCATAGTCCTGGTAACAGGTTCAACGAAAGGTTGGTTTATACCAAATCGCTACAACGGCGAACGTGTTGCTGCTAGGATACAGGTAATTTTCATATACACAGAGACTTTTCTTTAGTGTGTGTTAAGCGAGAAATTTGTTATTGATTTAAAGTTAACATTAGGAATTCTGTTATTTAATATTTTTTATTGAATATTAGCTCACGCAATCAGCTTTGGTTAGTATATTTCAGAACAAAATTTGTGGCAATTTTGAAATTTTTATTTTATTATCTTGTTATGTATTTGGTGTCTTTTTTTAGTCACTATATATTTATCTTTAATAAATTAAATTTATTTATTAGAATCGATATTTTATTCACAGATATTTTAATGATTATACCTTAGATTCTTAGAACTTAGTTACAGCTTCAAAGTTTTGATTTGAATTTCTATATGATCAGCTTTAGAAAGCCTTAAATAATCAAAAGAAATTTTAAGAGCTTTAAACAAAGAGCTAAAAATGTTGTGTGTGAATTATTTATAAGGATATTTATATTGATTATAGTTAAAATTGGTGAAATATTTTTTTTCAAAAAAACATTTTTAAAGGGGAATTTTGCTGAAAGGGGTACAAATCCCTTCACTTAAATGTGGAAACAGCTTTTTGTAAATAATTTATGAAATTAAAAAAAAATATTGTTTGGATCATTTAAAATTATTTAATATAATAGTGGCAGGATTAAATTTACATTCTAGTTGAAAGATATATAAAATCTTTCTTAGAACAAATCTTTCCTTAAAGCAAAAACGATCGAAATGTCAAATTTCAAATTAAAATCATTTGGATTGGAATGTGTAACAGGACAGTCTATTTTTGTAAATTTCTCTGCTAGTAAAGAAAGAAGTGGTAAATTAATACATTAACTAAATTAATATGATGAATAAATAATAAATTTTACATACCTGCAATCAACACATAATTATGTAAATAATAAACTAATGAGGTTACTCGAGGCAATTTGTTTAATTCAAACGATAAAAGGAAATAAACGACTGAATTAATATCCCTGGGGTTCATTTAATGAGCTACAAAAGGTGTTCAAACAAAATATATAAAAGAAACAAAATAATAATAGTAAAAACGAAATTATAGAACAGCGGTACGAAAAAAAAGATATTCATAATTTAAATGAGCATAAAAGTTATAAAAGCCAGAAGGCAAGGAATTTGAATTATATGCTTTGGGGCCATTTGCATATCTTTTTATCATAATAGGACTCTTATTATGATTTTTTAATGGAAATATAATTTCCTAACAAACTCGTATAACATTTATATTTAATGAT
>NDXZ01024012.1:12331-32933 GCA_003055125.1 Paykullia maculata | reverse complement strand
TGCCCTTAACACATGTGTGTGTGTGAAGGGTATAAAAAAAATTGTTATTTTTTTTAATCAGAATTTTTAACTTGAATAAATTTGTTGGTAATAAACTGCAATAGTTAATGTCTGGTTTTATAGTGACTCAAAGGATAATATATCCTAAATATATGAGATATTCTTCGAAATTTTATACAGTTTATGACCTTCCGATATTCATTCCACATTCCCCATTGTTACCATCTCCTTCAGTCCATAAACTAAATGAGAATTGTTAGTCCCATTTTAAAGTAGATCCACTGTAATTGCCTTGAATATAACTTTAGGAGTAATTATAAATCGTATAATGATGTCTTCGTTATTGATTCCAATGAATGCTTTTATTATTCAATCAAATAAATTTAATTTCTAAGTTTTTGACAAAAGAAAGTATTAAAATTTTATTAGAAAAAAATTTCTAAAATAATTAGTGTGGGTTATGTGAGTTGCTAATACATACGCAGATCGTTGGGGGAACATAAGAAAAAATGTGGTAAAACTTTCAGGTAAAAGGTTTAATTAAAAAAAAAATATAAAAAAAACAACTCAGTTTTGGAGAACTTACATACGTACATGTGTATATAAAAAGTGGCTAAATTACAAAAAATGTAAATTGTGTTAAATATTTTATCTAAAATGATCAAACAAATTATTGTCTTCTATCCAACTCCCGCATAAATGCAATAACTGCCAATAATATAATTAAAATAATAAACAAATGACTTGTAAATGTTGCTCTTATACTCATGCTTAATTCCTTGAATCATAAATTTATGACAACTTTTAAATTTACAATCATATTTCAAAAATTGTTCGTTCAATTATACAAATAAATTGTAACGAAAATTAAAAAAAAGAAACAAATTAAAAAAGGAAGTAAGGAACTAAACAGAAAATTGTGTTGGTGTAAGAAAACAATACGAATGGCAAAATGAAACAAAAATCTTTGAAAACCCAACAACTTTAATGCCTACAATATACAAACTAGAAATATATAAAAACTACAGATTGAGCCTGTTGTTATAATAAAAACATTCATTCATGATTTTTTTTCTTACAACTTACGAAATAAGATTTTTACTCCATTACAATTGAAGAAAAGAAGAAATAATAGTAAAACTACACACACACACACACATATATACATACATGCATATTGACGTTTAATACTATATGTAGTATTTGAGTCATCCAACCATTACCACAAAATCTACTATCTTTTCTCTTGAAAAAAAAATCACAGTAGCGTAAACTCCATTAAAAATTTTTGTGTTTCATTTTTCTTTATAGTCTATACGCCCACGTTAAACAATTGCAAATCTTAATATCTTTATTCACATTTATATGCGCTCCAAACAACTTTGTTATTGCTACAAAAACCATTGCATACACTCATAAGATCTCACATATCTAATGCTCAGTAGTAAAGTCATAGAGGATAAGCAATAATAATATGAAACTGTTTTAAGGCCAACAATCGTAGCAACACGCGCATTCATTCAAAAACAACAACAGCAATAACTCTATAAGCAACGACAATTTCAACTGTTTTAAAATAAGTTCTTAAGTGAACACACACAAATGAAAACACAGCAATTCCATTTTATAGTTTTTAACCCATTTATACTGGCACAGAAAGAAACACACAGATCGAAAGACAAAATCAAGACCAACAAAATTTCAGAAACTCTCTTTTGAGCAGCCACCTATCTTTTACATACCCTTGGGCAACTCCAAACATATTCTCTACAAAAATAAAAAATAAAATTTTTCTTCCACAATTTTAAAGAAATTATATTTTTTTAAATTTAAAATCACAGTAGCGTAAACTCCATTAAAAATTTTTGTGTTTCATTTTTCTATATAGTCTATACGCCCACGTTAAACTTATTGTACAAAAACTATGAATTTTAGGAGGAGAGTTCAACAACAAAAAAAAAAAAAACAACGAAAAATTTTTTTATACGAAAAATATTAACAAGAGAAGATAATATTTTATTCGAAAAATGTTTTAAGTAGAGAACATTTTCTCTTAATTGTTTCAATTTGTTTTGCTAAAAAACAGATAAAAAAAAATAAGCTTTGTTAGTTTGAAATATCTCTGTTTTTAAATTTTTAAATTAAATTTAACTCTTTTTACAATATCATAAAATATCTCTATGCGAAAAAGTCTGTCGTTTAAAGAACGAAGCAATTTCTATGCGATAGAAAATACATTTTTAAAAGAGAAAATATGTGTTTTAGTTTAATAATTTTTCTTATTTTTCAAAGCGATTACAGTAACTTACACAGAAAGGATTCTCTTATAAAATTAATGTCAACAGAAAAAAAAGTTGGTTCCATTATTTATCTAAATCTTTTACCATTTAAGATGTGGCGGTTGCATATTTCCGCTTTGGTATTGTTTTTCTTATATTATTTGACTCAGCTAAATATTTTTCCACCATTTATTTATATATTAAACAATTTCTTCTACTGGGATTTTCCGCACTCAGTGCTGGAAAATTCTTAAGATCTTGGCTGGTAATAAGTCTTATTATTGCTGTTGTCATTGTAGTTGAAGTTGTGTGTAGAGCTAAAACTATAGTAGTAAAATAAGTCGAATGTCATTTTCGAAATTATTGTACTCCCACGCATACGTCATAATTTTTAGAACAAAAACACATAGAATAAAACTATTTTCTTTGCCTTTCTTAAGCAAATGTTGTTGTCATTGATACAATTTATGTATGTGTTTATTCTTTTTGTTAGTGTTTCCCATTTAGGTATTATTTCTTTTAGTGTTCGCGGAGGCGGTTGTTGGCGGCAAATGTTCTGTTTCAGTTTTATTGAATGAGTTTTGTGACCGAAAGTATTGCATATTTATAGGAGTCAGTATAAAAATGCGTGTGAGTATTTAATACTATAGCTTTGAACGTTTGTTTCTTGGTCGCCTATTAAAATTTCACAAAACTATTTTGCGAAATTATTGTTGTTGTTTTTGTTTGTATTGTGGCTGCTTTTGCTGTCTTGTGTAGGAAACCACAAAGACACTGACTTTACATATGTGGCGGTACAGAGATTCTAAAGGTAAAAGACAGTTTATTTTCTTAAAGTAAGCAAATGTCATTTGATTCTAAATGTTAACATGCAGTTGTTGGCTTTGTTTAAAATAGTGTTTGTGGTTTATGTATAGTTGTGGCAGTATAATAAACTAAAATAAATAATAATTAAGTAATAAAACGCCTTTGGGGATGCAATTATTTAAACTTTAAAACCTTGTTGTGGGCGTATACGTAAATGTTAGATGCTATTTGGAATGATTTTCTGTGTGTTGTTACATTAAATAAGAAACTTTGATCGCAAATAAGAGAATTCTTATTAAACTCTTATACCAAAAACACAAAAGATATTTTCAATTCGATGGGGTCTGCGGTTTGTTAAAAATTTTAACATTTTGTAACAGGTTTTGGAAGAACGACATTTTCTATATTAAAAAAGAGATATTTTGATAAAGAACACTGTCTTTCTTTTGTTTTTTAGTATTGAAAATTGTCTGTATTTTCGAAAGGAATACGTTTTTTCGCTAAGAAAATGTTAATCGTTAAGAAAAGCTGCTCTCTTCTAAAGAGAGCTTTTGATATACAAAGATTTCCTGTAGTACAAAAAAAAACTTTTTAAAGAAATAACAGTATATCATTGTCGTTGGCGGTACCCATACAGAATCTCCTTTTTGTACTCTTCTTACAACTATTGTTTATAGCTTTGGCTGCAGAAAACATTAAATCGCCCACATAATCAATATACAATCAGAACTTGTACTATTAAACACTAACACAAAAAACAAACAAATTAACAAATACCAACTTAACTATATTGTATTTTTTGTCATATAGAATTCAAAGGAAGTACTATAAGAGCCCTTTTCAACCAATTTATTTATTCGTGAGAATCTATGTGTGAATTGCTAAATTTTTTTTTATACATTGTTTTGTCGAAGTCTAAAATTGTAAAGATAAAATGATGCAAACACAAACGGTATCAATACAAAGGATGTTTTGTTTGCTTTCGATTTCCAATGAAAATTACATCAAACATACATATGTATTTGTGTCGTATGACTTTTGTAATAAAGACAGACAGACATACATGCAGAGGGGAAGACTTGCAAATTGCTAATATATAGAAAGAAAGAAAAGAAAAACACATACAAATTTATTTCTACAATTAGATACACTCAAGGAAATGTAACTTAAATCTAATGAGTATTCATTTGAAAACCGACCAGCTAGTTTTTCATTAAAATTAAGAAGACAAAATTTTTAAAAATAACTTGTTTTTCTGTTGTTTTTAACTGTCAAACTAAATTAACCAGTAAAAATAACTAAATTTTCAGTTATTTGTACAATTTTATTACTGACTTGCATAGTTAATATTGTTTTTGTGTTTGTTATATACAAAATTTTTTGTTTCATTCTGGCTCAAGTCATTTGTTTGTTGTTATTTTCACTTAAGGTTTCATCATCACTCTTTGATCAGTATTTTAAATATTAAATCGCAGTTTTTAAGAAAGAGAGTATGGGAATTATATCACAAACATTTATAAAGCTACACGGTATTTAATATTGTCTACTTACACAAGTGGTTTTCGTTTTAACAAAAATTATTTGATAATTTTACCTGTGACTGAAAATCGGTATTGTTTGTAGTTGTTTTTTAAACAACTCTCCAAACCAGTAAAAAAATAATTTTACTTTGCATTTTAACTTCTTTTTCATTTAAAAATAACTAAATGGATTACTACTCGAATAAACTTGATCAGTTGCTGTAATAATTTTTTGAGTGTACATAAATACGCATACATACATACATATATAAGTACATATATATGTATACGAAAAGCAGTAGTTATATACGATTGGGGACGACGAAGACGTTGTTTAACAATAAAAAATTTATAAAAAAAATTTTAAATTATTCAGTTCAAAACTTAATTTATACTCTAGTTTATATATAGTCATCTTAAGCTTCTCTTCAGCTTTCCACTTGTCATCTTTCTTGTGGTTTGTGAGTTACCCGCTAAACGCTTAGAAATATATTTTTTCATTAGAATAGTAGCGTAAAAAAAATCAGACCACATGAATGTCAAGAAGTTTTCAGCTTTATCCTTATTATAGTCCGAACCTATTGGAACGATCCATAGGGTACTTTTTATTAGTTGGTTTGCAACCGTGTGGCCAAAGCTTTCTCTTTAATTAAGACTATTTTAATCGAGTCCTATGGGACATTTATATTTTGTAATGCCGATACTAAGTGCTCTCAATCAGTGCAAAGGAGGGTCTTTTTTATCAAGGAGCTGATTGTTGAATTTTCCTAAATAAATTAGCTGTGCTTCCGAAAGATCTTCTTCCACTCTTTAGGCATTAACTATAATGTTATAATCAAATTTTGCCAATTGGCTCCTTTTAGTTTAATTTGTTACCTGGTCTAGTAACAGTAGTAAGAAATATAATAAAAAAGCTCGTATTTAAAAGTTGTTATTTAAATGAACCCTAATATTTCACTACAAATGACCAAAATATTGATTTCGAAAATGTATGGGCGGGATGTTAGGGAAGTGGCACTAAATTTATTACAGCCATATATTTATGGTTATTAGAGATTTATCAGATTTTGATTTAGTATAGATTTTTGTATTAATGTATGTTCATATTAAGATCTAAATTAATGTTTTCCTTCACAAAATAATAGCTGGTGTTGATTGTGGCCTTAAGTACATTAAATATTATTACTGACACGTTTTTATCTCTCCCTCTCTCTCTTTCTTTTGTTTCTACTTAACATGTACTACTCGATTTTATTCATTCATTTATTTTATCCTTTAATAAATAGGTTCTTATTATGTAATTTTTGCAGTCGAACTGATGACGCTACTGTTTTTGCTGTGATGACGTCGTTATGTCTTGCTTTTTTAATTCAACGAATTAGTATGACGATATTCATAAAAGAATTTATTTTTTGGCCATAAAAATTTTGTTTTTTTTTTCTAAATGTTTGTATTATTTTCATAATTTATTTATTTCAAATAAATAAATTTTAAAGTGGGTAGTTATCTATATAAACACACATTTTATATCTGGTTGAAGTGAATGAAGTCATATAAAAAAAATGTAAATGACATTAACATTAATTTTATAAATATTTGAACTTTGTGAATAGAACTCCAAGATGTCGTAGGTAGTAATTTGTAAGTACTATATAAGCAATATACAAGCAATTTGAGAAAATAAAATAAAAGTCTCTAAAACCATTTTTTAAAATGATGTCATTGATAGTGCGTAAAACAAACACATACATACTTACATACGAGTATCTATTAACAAAGTGAAGTTTAATGAAAAAACTCTCACCTCAGATTGGTGTGAATTTCGAATACATTGGCATTGTTAATGAAACCAGAAGTAAACAAAATAAATTTGGTTAAGAGATGTTTTAATTTTCAATAAAGTTATCTTTAAAGCATCATCATCATCAACGTTAACTTGTGATGTCATACAAATCAATTGAATTTAGTGTGAGTCATACAGATACATTATTTTGTTAAAAATAAAACACTTTTCCATAGACATCTGTGTTTAAAAAAACTGGTTCTGGCTATAATTTTTCCCATTTGTCTATCACTTACCCCCCGTTGCCACATGCAACTCACTCTCACTTGTTTACTTATACAATCACAACAATTCGAATTACTGCTACTCAGCTTGAAAAGAAATTTTTGTGGCATTACTTGTCGCAGGTGAAATGACATAATAGAAAACAGTGTTGCCTATTATTAAGACTTTTTTTTTACAAATTTTATTGTAAAACAAAAATAACACAACAAAGTATACAAATGTCAAATTATAACATTAATTTAATGTTAAGAAACAAATGAAAAAATTTGTTTATAGCTTTGTTAGAATTATGAATAATAGGCACGACTGAATTCTTCCTACTAAATAAGGTAAAGCATTCTTTAAAATCTTCTGAATAGGGCTTAGCAATTGTGAACAACGCATGGCCACCTATGGTAACCCAACTGGAGAAAATCTTAAATACTAGTGCAAATATATGTATATTAAAGTTTGTCTATCTTAAATGGGCCATAAAGTAGACCTTAAAACTTAATATGGACAACAACCAATTAACATTTGACTATAAATAAGATTGTTGTTTGTATTTACATTTAATTTTATAAACATATTCATTTACAATTACATTCTAAGCTTAAATATTTTTAAACATTTCCATTAAAAATCATATTCTTTTAATTTATACAGGCCAACCAACAAAAGAAATTATTGCCACATGTTTGACCTTTTTTGTTTGTGTATCATATCCTTAATAATTGTTGTGTGTGTAAAGTGGTTGCTTTATGGTTCAACAATAATATTTTGTACATTTTGTTGCTTTTATTTTCTATTGTTTAAACAGTTTGTGAGTAGTGGCGTTTGCATGACATGAAACTATTTATGAAAAAAAACTTTATCTACAAATAAGTTTTGATATACAAACATATGTATTTACACACATACATATGTATATATGCACAGACATATGTATATATGCACAGAGTTGGTCTTAAGCAGTGGTTAAACAAATAAATGCTTTTGAAGTGTTTAGTTAGGAATTAACTATATTCGAAAATATACTTTATTATGTTCTTTATCCTAACTATACAAACTATAACCGATACCACTGGCTACGCCGCATTACTTTCATTACTTTACATGAACTATTGTTTTGCTCCTAACTGTTTATTATTTTTCCCTAAAATATTTAAAACTAAACAAATATACAACTATAATTATATACAACTATGATACATTTATAAAAGTATGTGTGTGTATGTGTGTGACAAGTATTGTTACTATAGCACTTGCTTTACAATATAATTTAGATTAAACTACATGACACATGTAAAAATATGTTATTTAAAGGTAAACACTTTATGCATTCCTTTTCAAATACATATGTCTATTATAAATAAAAATATAACAAATAGACTCAACTTGATGAGCAACCAGGCATTTAATAAAAGTTAATTCAATTGCTGGTTTATTAAATGTCAACATAAACTAGAGATGGGATCGTAAGTAATTTTTTACTCACGTTGAGACACGCTAATAATTGAAAAAATATTAAAATAAATAAATTTACGATCATTATTTGTGGCTTACGATTATGCAAGAGAGGAAGAGAAAATCGAATGGGTTACAGATTTCTTCTCTTCCTCTCTATCCTAAAAACTCAGTCTTGACGTGACTTGATTTGATGGGTGTGAAACAGCACTTGGTTAATAAAGAAGTTACGAGAAATTTCTTGCAGAGTTTTGTTTTAAAAAATTTTAATACAAAATGAATCCTTCAGTCACGCTAAAAATCTGCCAACGCACGTTCACTTACGCCAATTTCTTTTAGTACTGATCATGTGATTAAAATTAATTATTAATTTCGATCATTTGTGATTAGACTGGATTGACACGATTCACAGTTATAACACGAGCTCTAAATATCTCTAACATAAAGTTGTATAGTATGTTAATAAACATACATACATACACATGTATTTACGAGTATACACGTGTAATTTGTTTATACTTAAAATATAAAAAGTGAGTTTTTGTTTTTGTGTAATTTCATATGTAAACATAATTTCATGCCTGTGTATGTGTGGAGTGTTAGTGGGAACGTGTAGGTATATTATCAAAAGCTTTCGTGTTTGGTATGTTGTACTTTTGTGTGGAGAATTGTTAAAAAACCATAACCATACAGAGATAACAAAACACAGTAACAACAATATGAAAACATTTTTTTTAATTAAAAATTGAGACGCATGCAGTTTATACACTTTGCCTTGAGTTTACATTTTATTGTTTGCTAACTTTATCATGAAAACAAAGAGAAAATAGGAAACGGAACTGTTTTGTAACATGTTATATTAACATGTTTTTTCTGTTTTGGTTAAAAAGGCAAACAAATGGTAAAAAAAATAATAATACATTTTCTTGACAAAATTTTAACTTTTTTTTCTGGAAATTATTGTAACTTCTATTATTTTTATACTCTTTACGTAATACATTTACATTTTTAGACATGATGAAGAATAATTGACAATTTAGCATCTGTTGCCTTTAAAATATGTCAATGTTTACATTTACTTACATACATATACATATATTTCATTACTTTTGTAAATATTTGCTGAAAACAAATTATTTTCCTTTTTTTGCTGGCGCTAAAAAGTAACAATGTGATTATACCTTCTTTACATTGCGTTGTCTTACTATAAAAACACTAACGTTTCTAAATTTTGTTGCTTTTAACTGCAAAAATATTTAAAGATATGAAAAAATAAGGACTGGGCATTTTTTATACATCTTATGATATGCATAAGAACTCAATAGTTAAAGAAATGTCTAAGATTTGTTTTCTGCTTTACAGTGCAAGAAACTAAGCAAAATTTTTAATGTATTTATAATTGTGTAGCAAAGTGTTTGGGTAAATTTTGTCAGCAATTTTGCCATCAATACTTTTCTAACACAAAATATAAAACCCAACCAAGTAAACATTTATTAGCATTAAAACCAAAAGTTATTATTTATTAAAGGAAAGAAGGAAATTAAAAACCTACATCCCTTAAACCCTAAACTGATACAGCATGTTTGTGAGAGCTTTATTATAAATATTTCAGCAAGATTTTAATGAAAACTTTAAGGTAACATTTAAAAGGGTTTAGGTATTAAAATAAATTTGAATATGATTTGCTTGATATTTATTACTTATTTATGTGTTTTACTAATGGCTAAAACTTTGTCGAACTATTTATTGAAAAAGTATTAAAGTTTAAAATTATTATAAGTTTTTTTTATACAACTGCTTTTAACATGTCTTAAATATTCGAAAGAATTAAAATCCTGAAAATAAACCCACACAATATACTTAGCATTAGTCCTTTTTTTTTTGTAGGGAAATGAGTTTGGATAAAAACATTGACTTTAACATAAATTTCTTTAAAAAAAAGTAACTACATTTACATACCATCATTTGTGGCAACCAAAACAGTGATTTCCAAAATGAAAAAGGTGGGCAAACATTTCTTTAAGAGAAAACCTCGAGTTAATAAAAATAAAAAAGCTAATAAAAAAAAACTCGGAATAAAATAAAATTCAGGTAGAAATAAAACAAAAAACTGAAAAAACTGAGTAACTGTAATAAACCCCATATAATTTTAAATTTGCTGGTATTAACCACTTCTACTGCAACTTCAATGCTATTTTAATGCTGCTTCTATATTAATAATATTTTGAATTATTGTCATTGAAGTAGATGTATTAATAAAAATACAAACTGCAAACACAGCCAGTAGTAATAAACTATAAGATTAAAGCAGGACAAAAACATGTGATAATTGAAAAAAAGAAACACAAGAAATGTTTACCATATGTAGCAGTTGTTTTGTAACAAGTAACGATATTTCTACAGAGTTCGAATTACCAGTACCATTATTAATAAAACATTCTATATGAATGCATTTAAACTATAACACTAACTATAACTAGAAAATATTCAATATAATCACATCGTAGAAATAAGTACGGACCACAAACTACATATTTTTTAGAAACATACTGGGAAACACTGCTGTACATAAAAAAATTGACCTGCATCACGCAAACCCACATATTAACGTTAAGTAAACAAACACATTATTTACTTGACTGTTACTCTACTTCCAACTCAATATTTTGGCAGTAACCAATCGCTCGACAATATTTTACTAAAGAAATCGTTTTCCTTTGGCAAATTTATTTCACTGGCATAAATTTCTTTTATAAATTTGTATTTAACAAAATTAAAATGTGGTTAAATTATAAAAGAGAAACGGCGCCTTAGGAAGGAGAGGAAGGAATAAGAGTAATCAAAAGCAAACAAACAAAAGTTGTTCGCATTGGAAGTGGAATAAAGATAAGAAAGAGAAAACTACATGATCAATTAGTTAAACAGTTCTATGTGCAACGAATTTTATAACCCAAAAGTTATATTAAATATTAAAACTGAAACACTCTTACGTAATTGCTTATATTATAAAACAGCTAAAACGTTTCGGATTATTTTCACCAATGTTGTTTTGTACTGATAAATTTTGTTTTTATTGAAACCCGCCGAGAGTGTTTAATAAATCCATAGCAAATTAAAAATTTATTTGGTTGGGGTTTAGTTTTTTTTTATTTTTATTAAATTTATGATTTTATGAACATATGTATGTTGCAATAATTGCTAAAGAGATATTAAAAAATAATGTTTAAAATTTAAAATTAACTAAAACAAGACTTTGCGCTGTCATCACTGCAAGCTTTTTATGTAGTACATTTATGTTTCTAAATAACTAAGGTTAGAAAAAATGTTACATTTAACAAACATAACATTTACGTTAACGTTTAACTAATGGAGCCATTATTTTTAGCATATATACATATGTATATGAGAGTATAAGTGTTTTCTCAAAACAACAACCTTTATTGATTAGTTTTTTAAGTGAAAAAACATACTTTACAACGATGATGCTTAAAACAAAATCATCAATTTTTAATTTTTCAATTAAATAGAGAGTTTTTTTTATATGAAAGTGATTCATTAATTGATTGTGCATGTACGAATTTTTTATGTAGTTTTAAGGTAAACAGCTGTAGGGTAGCAAAGAAAGTTATTAAATATACTAAATTCATTAATTTTAAATTATTTACACAAGTTTTCTTAACAAAGGCAGTCATTCATCCTCTGCTTCCTTTTCATGCTCTCTTCCATCTAAATCTTAAATGCAGCACAAAACTATTTGCAATAAAACATGTTTTGCAATAAAACCTTATTCAATTTTTATATTAAGATCTGTCCTATCAGCCTTAAATCCAAATTCTACGAATTACATTTATATCATATACAAACATAAGTTGATTTTTTTAATACACAAATCTTATGTCTTATAAGCAAAATATAGAAAAATATTTTTATTATTTAACATTTTGTAATATATTACAAATATAACGAATGGATGGATATCTATCTACCTGTTATTATTATGCATTAGCTTAAAACAATGCACATCTGAAATCTCATAACTAAAACAATGAACTCTCCAACAGTGCCATGAAAAAGTATTTTTGCAAAAAAATCCCAAGATAATAAATATTTTTAAAAAAAATTCTTATATATTAAAATTATTTTTAAAATTAATTTTTTCAAGAAAAACAGAAAATTTGAAAAATTGCATGAATATTATAATTATTTGACCATATTATCGCTTTCACTGTTTTACTCTAATGTCAGCTAAAACAACAATAATACTGTTACATTTTCCGTTATTTTTTTTGGTATTTTTTTTGTTGTATTTCCGTTTACCAGATGTTGCCAAACTTATGAAATTTAAAACAACAACAACAAAAAAACAAGTTAAAAAAAAGTATAACAAATGTTATATTTATGTAAGTAAACTGGGGAGCTACTTTGTGATGATAATCTGTCAACGGCATATTTTTATAAATTTTTAGTTATTACATAGTGTATGATAAATGAACACACACACTCACGATTATATGTCTAAACATGCATATACTTATATGTATGTGCGTTTATGTTTTCTGTTACGCTATTTACTTTTTGTGTAGGTAGTATTTATGGTGAATTAAATGTAAATTTAATAAAAACGGAAAAAAAAGTAAGAGCGCTATATTCGGCTGTGCCAAATCTTATATACCCTTCACTACGTGTATGTATGTATGTGTGTAAATGTGTACTTATATGTGTATGTACGTATGTATTTACATATCCGAAAGGTATTTAAAGTTTTAGAAAACTTGACTTTTTTATGATATTAATTTAAGTCCATATAAGTTTTTCGCCCATGTTTTTGCTGATTCTGGGCCAATTAGTAAATTTTTTTCAAATTTCCCAAAAAGGCATGTAAATTTGTTATGCTTATTGTCGGATTTTGGTGATTTTCAAAAGCAAGAATCTCGGGAGAATTTCTGATCGTTTGGGAGCAATAACGTGTCCGTACGACAACGGAGGGGTGAGAACAATTGATTTCAACAGACTGACAGACGGACAGACGGACATGGCAAAATTGACTTCCCTATCTATAAGGACCCATAATATATATATTTCATGGAGTCGCAAATGAATATTGTAGAAATTACAAACCATCTGTCGTGAAGTGTATAAAAATAGGATTTAGGGGAACAAATTTTAAAAGTGAAATAAAAAAATCATAATTAAATTCAATCGTTTTAAATTAAAAAATATATATATTAAAAATTTTTTACTTAATCGCTTTTTGAATATAAAATTTTTTATAATATATTTTTAATATGCTTGCGGTGACAAAGTATTTTTTTCAAGTTAAAATTTATTTCTGTGTAAGTCTGAGAGAAATAGGAAATGCTTAAACAAAATTTTCAATCTTTAAAAGCAAATCAATGGCAAAATTAAGCCATGAAAATTATAATTTGGCAACACTAATTGCATGTTCATGTTCTAAGGCAAATTAAAGCGAATTAAAGTTCTTGTCACAGGTGTAGGGTAAGTCTAAGTCCAAACTAGGAAAGATCATTGGATAGATGAAAGGTGGTGAATCAGCTATTCCTTTTGTGGGTGTTCTGTGATTTTCTTCTATTTTTGTTAATCTCGAGTTTTATTTATTTTTCTCCTTGTCTTCTCAAATTTTTTTTTAATCATATTAGCTCCGAAGTTCAGAAAGGATCTCCAACAGTCTGCGAGTGTAAGTGTTTGAAAAACAACAAATTTATTCTCTAGATACGACTTAAGGCCTAACTACAACTAGTTAATAGTTTTGAAATCACTTTTGTTAGGTTAAGTTTTTGAAAACACACCTACAAAATTACAAACAAATACAAACATACATATACACAAATACACTCACTTGTATTTAACTCTAAATAATAAGATTGAATATATTTGCAGAATATTTTTAAGTTAGCGCACGTGTGTATGCGTGTGTGTGTGCACATACCTATCGTGCATATTGTAGGCATATATTTGGTTTTTGAAATTTGTTGTTCTGGTTGCTGGGCCCGTCACACGCGTCCAGTAAATATGTTTAGTTGTCTGTTGTTTTGTTGCCGGCTGGCTGGCTGGTTGTTAAGTTCGTTAACTGTTCATTTGGTTTTGACATTTATTAACTTAAAAACCTCTTCTTCTTACTACAAATAACAGCTGTTTGTTTTTTTTTATTATCACAATAAATCTGTGGCAAAAATGAATAACTGTTTAAGTCGACTTAAGCAAAAATGAAATATTAACAAACAATTTAATTTGCGAATTCAAAAATATTATTAAGAACAATTTTTATTATTATTAATCATATATACATACATATATAGTTTACTCTTATTTCCACAGAAATACAAACGATTACAATTAACAATTCTGTGTTTCCAAATAAAAAGCAGAAAAAAAATTATATATTTTTTTATTGTCCATAAAAAACAAAGCTCTTGATAAATCTTAAAGTATCTTAATTTAGAATCATTGTATTTTAGGAAAAGAAACTATATTGACTTTAGGTTAAAGAAAATGAGAACAACAAAAATAAAAAAATTTGAGTTTAATTTAAATAAAAAATTATTTTTCATAAAATATTTTTACTTTTGTTTTTATAACCTGAAGTAAGAAACATGAAATTCCAATCATAATAAAAACTTCATTTCCAAAATTTACAAGATGTCTTGCGTTTTCTTTTTTTTTTTGGTTTTTTGCAATTTCACAAAGACAAAAATCTTGACTTATATTTTAACCAAAATGCAATAAAATAAACAAATTTTAATTTCAACATTAGATAAATCTAATTTTAGATTTCAGCAATGATATTTATGATGTTTCTTTTTTTTGCTTCCATATTTCCTTAACAGCAAAAGGGAAGCATAACCCAAGAAAATAATTTGAAACAAGAGTTGTGTCTTCAGCATATTTGACTATAGAAAAGGCTATAGACTTAACTAAATACTAAACTATAAACCAGGCTTTAAACCTGGTTAAAACCTAAAGTAGATTCATTTTTGTTTGGAATCTTCTCTTGCTTGTATTTCTTCTTCTATAACTTAGATCAACTAACCTCAGATTTTTATTTCTCGTCATTTTGGATTTAAGCCAGTAAATTTTATACAATAACACTATTTGTTTTCCTATGACACTGTTACCAACTGAACAAGAATGAAAAAAAAAATAATCCAAAACAAACCGAATAATACTTGAAGCGAATTGGAACAACAACAAAAACTGAGACATGTTTTTCTTCCTTCAATGTTTCTTTTACACACAATTTTATTATTTTTATATCTTTATTTACTAAAAAAAAATTCACTAACTCCAGCAAGGACCTCACTTCGGCTGCAGGGCAGAGTGTAAGTAAGCGGTATTGTGGCTATAAGAAAAGTTAGAGGGGAGAAGAGGAATTGGCGTTTTCGTTAAAATGAAATCATGTTAAAATAACGTTACTTAAAGAATACAATAAACACACATACACACACACACACATACTACTGCGTGGTTGTGGTTGCACATCAACATATAGAAGGTTCTCATATATACACACACACATACTCACAAACACCTCTTGCATGCAACGCAATCACTTACTTTGCAATTGCGTTGTTGTGCGATGACAAGAGTTGAAATTTAAAGCGTCGTATTTAGTTGGATGCCAACGTCATAAAAACGAAAACAATAGAGATAAAGAAAAACCTTTAGCAACCGCATGGATGTTAGTTTTAAGTACATCATGACATGATGCGTTTAAACTTCCTCTCTTATGTGGCTACACAAAGTGTAGATTGCATGTGGGCCTGTGTGTGTGTGTATAAAAGTATAGTGGTTGTAATTTTAAGAATATGCTCTTTAATGCTTAAAATGTTGCCAAAATAACATACAAACACAAATTTGCAAGAAGAAAATACAACAACAAAAGTTTACAGTAAATATTAAAACCTACAGTTTGTGTGTTAGAATTTGTTTTTGATGTTGTTGTTGGCTTTTTAAGCTAAAAATAAAATCAGCAGTAAAACGTCTAATACTAAATTTAGTAAAATAAAAGATATTAGCATTTTCATGGATGGTGACCAGCTCAAAACAATTTTTTTTGAATCCTTATAGTTAGGAGAGTCGATTTAGCCATGTCCGTCTGTTGGTTGAAATCAAGTTTTCATAGCTCCCATAGGCCACCTAGTAAGGTATCAAACAAAAGAGACGACTGCCTCTTTTTTTTTACATAAACAAATTATTGTTTTGCAGCTTTAAGATAAAAACAGATGTATTTGAAAAAAACTGCAAATGGGCCACACATGTGTGAAGTGTATGTAAGATTTGGCACAGCCAAATATAGTGCTCTTACTCGTTTTATTATTGAACATTTTTCTATATATAATTTTGAATTTATTTTTTTTTTGGCCAAATAACTTAATAGAATATTTTGGATAGATTTTTTTTAAAATAAGTTTTGCTTAAGAAAATTTCGGATAAACATTTCTAATTATATATATTTGTGGATAAATTTTAAATGGATAAAAATTTATATACATATATTTTTTGTTAATGAACATTTCGAATAGATTTTCTATTAATGAAAATGTTGGATAATTTTTTTATCAATAAAAAAATTTTCATTCTTCAATACAAAAGCGTGCCTTGAAACTTTGCGCTGGTCACCTTTTGACCCCATTTTGCAGATTATTATTTTTGTTGTTCAAAAACCTCAAAAACTTTTTGGAACATTTTAAAAGTAGTTTAAATGTTGACAGAATTTGCAAACTGTTTAGAGAGAGTACATTTGTAGTTATAAAGCTCTTAAAGAAACCCACATAGTAAATAAAAAATAGTGTTGAATTTTAAATCAACTTTATTGTAGTTGTTATAATTTTCTTGTCCTGATTTTATAGTTACTGCATAGTTTGCGTTTATTTTTACGCTTGTCTTTCTTTTTTTTTTGTTTGCTTATGGTAAATAATTTAACAACAATTTGTTTGCAATAATTTTTGTTGTCTTTGCATACACATCTACGGTTGCTTACTTTCTTACGGTAAATTGTCTGCTAAGTTTCAAAATAATATTTAGAGCGATTTTGTTAACGGTCTAATTGTGGTATTGTTGGTTGTGTAATAAAGAATTGCTGAATTGTTACTTTTTTAAACGCAACATAAGTTTTAAAATTTAACAAAAACTTACAAACAAATTTGTTTTATGGAAGTTTTGATTTAAAAAAACTTTGCCTAATTTTGAAATTGAATCTTTTTTACTTAAAGGATTGTTTTGTTAATTTACTGCCAAATAATTCGTATAAATAAAGAATTATTTCGGGAAAAAATAGTTGTTGACTTTAATCGATTATCAATTATATTATTAATATTTCTGCAAGAAAAGAAAAAGGAGTAGACAAAATAAATATAAAAAAATAAAATAAATATAAGGAAACAACTACTTAAGAAGCCAAGCCTTGTGGAGCTAAAGATTATAATAAAAGAATCATGTAAATATGTACATATGTATATGTATGTATGTATGGAGGCAAGAAATTAAATATATATTTTTACCTTTCAAAGTGTGACGTAAAACAGTTTTATTATTAATATCCTTTAATGGCCAACTAAACAAACAACAGCAAGTACATGGACATGTGGTCCACACGTTCGCAATATGATGGGAATAAAAAAACGTATCCAAGCAGTGAAATAATGATACCAAATTTAAAAGAAAATACTTGCAAAATGTCTGACACTTATACAGAGGAAAGACGACAACTCTCTATTGACATACACATTTGATATTTAGACATTAAAATCGAATGTGTATTAACTAGTCAATACGAGTATATTAGATTAAGTAACAGTAAGACAAGCTGGCTTATTTCTAGGCAAAAATATTTCAAACATAAACGATGTCATTTCATTTCGCAGCAAAGTGACTAAGTTCAACATGAAACATAAAATTCTTTTAGTGGGAGACTTGACTCAAGACAAGGCTATAGATTCGATTATAGACAAGATTATAGATTCGAATTTGAATTAGATTGGACCACAGACATTTTAAAATCGCCAAATAATAATTTGAATTTTTTAAGGTTTTTTTATTATCACAAACAAAAAAATTAAATTTCCTAGAAATTTAAAAAATAAAAAAAATGCACTTGAGCCAGAATAAAATTAAAAATAATTGTCTTAAAATAAATAATTATCCTTTTTTTTTTGACCAGTTAAACATTTAAGCTATATAAAACACTCCTTACAACACAGTAGCACACACACACATACATGTATGTCTGTATTCGTGTGTGTCAGTATACACGTGCTACTTATAAAATTGTGTGTTTAAACACGTAAATTATAATTATCGCTCGGTGTCTTCTTAAACGCAAAGTGTGTTATTAATAATAAATTTCAACAACTTACGATAATTTGGATATGCAGACAAGCGGACGGACGGACTTACGAATATAAATTATTCTGCCTAAATAGTAAAATAAAACCTTAAACAAAAATTGGCTCTATTAAGTTAATTGCAAATTTAAAAATTGTTTAATAAACTGTCTCTTATTCTGTTATGCAAAGAAAATACCTCGAAAAAATTAACATTTCGCATCAGAAAAACTAGTAATCAAGAAAGAAAAAAAAAGCGAAAATACATTTTGCAACTAAAATTAATGTGAGAATTTTTTTCACAAGAAAACCCATAAAGTACGAAATGAGGAAAATAAAATTATGTAGATAATTTATCATAGTTATTTTTGTTAAATATGTGTGTATATGACGGGTAGATACTTGGTAAAGGAAATTGAAAGGAACATTTCTGGGAAAATGCGTAATTTTCTGTTATGAAAAAAAGTGAATTTTGTTGACAAATTTTTTATCATAGTTATTTTTGTTAAATATGTGTGTATATGACGGGTAGATACTTGGTAAAGGAAATTGAAACGAACATTTCTGGAAAAATGCGTAATTTTCCGTTAAGAAAAAAGTGCATTTTTTTTCTTAGAAATTTTGTTGACAAATTTTATGTGTTACACAGAGGAATTTTTATTTCAAAGACTGTGGTATTTTTTAAGCAGCACAGTAAAGCTTCATCAACTTAAGGACACTCATAGAAAAACCATGATTGAGCTGATCATAATCTAAGAACATTATACTATGATTGGAATTTATAATTGTAGCTAAACACTGTATCATACGAAGTTTAATTGAAATTTCTTTATGTAAGCATATTATAACGTTATTTTCCATGATCAAAAATGGTTCCATATAATCATTATATAATCCTATATGATCATAGTTACATAAATCTTTCATAATCTTAATATAATCCCACGCGACCATAATATAACAGCATCTAATCATAATATGGCCCCAAGGTCTCTCATAAGAGTAATATGATTCCACACGAAGGCCAAAAGCAGCCTCTTGTTTCACCTAGACAGGTATAGGCTCCGAATTAACCCAATTGTCCTATTAGGTGAGAGACCGTATATCTCCTCGTCTTGCAGAATCTGCACTGTTTGGTCTCGGCGTTCCCTAAAGTAAATTGATTACATCTAAGGCCACAATGTCCCGTAAACCACCCCGATAGTAACCTGAGGTCGCCCTTCTCGAGCGATAGGAACTTTTGGGATTTGTTTCGGGGCAGTTCAACAAAACGCTTCGATTGCCTGAGGTCTTTAATAGTTTCCCAATGATTCTGCCTCAAGCAAGAAATCAATACTCCCTATTTGTAGGTAGCTATTTGAGGTACCGAAAAAGGGTTGTGGTTCAAAAAACAAAAAACGCTGGGCTCCTCTGTTAGCCAGACAGTCAGCCCGCTCATTCCCAGCATGGCCCTCTTGGCCAGGTACCCAACATAGTGTCAAACTATAGTTGGCTCCAAGTTTATTAAGAGATGTGACATAGTCCAGCACCACTCCCGATTTCATCTCGTATGAGGTCAAGGCCCGAACTAATCAAGTCAAAGTTTTCATTAACTGTAACTGTTTAATGAAAAATCGTGACGTAAGTAACATTTAAAATTTGCGGAAAACAAATTTTTTGTAGAGAAAATGAGATGGTTGTCTTGATCATATTTCAGCCATGTTATTTCTCTGCATGTATGTCGTCTTAAATTAAAAATGTTTTGATAAGCTTCGTTAATAATTTCGTTCCTTTTAACTTCGATATGCTTTATTACTTGAATCCATTGCCTTGTGTGAACTACCTCTGATTTTAAGCAAAATTTTAAAACAAAAATCTTATCAATAAAATTTAAGTTAAAACTATAATTTTTTATGAAAAACATCTAATTTTCTTGGTCCATGTAATTTTCAAACTTTTTGCTTAGTTGAGTGTGTAATAGAAATTAAACATTGTCTGTCTTCAATCAAAGTCATGCTTCACTGCGTGACCGTCCTTATGTTCTTGCATCTGTTTATCTTTAAGTTACTTATTGGAAATAAATCCCCCTTAAAAAATAAGCACTAATTTGCGTGATTACCATAAATAAATGTTTATTTTCCGCATAAACAGAAACAAAAAAAA
>NDXZ01024012.1:0-12314 GCA_003055125.1 Paykullia maculata | reverse complement strand
AAAAAAAACAACAACTGCAGAATACAAAAATGAACTGAACTGTTAACACTCTCTTTTAAAAGAAAACTCTTTCAAGCGTAATATACATACAATATGTATGTTATATGTGATGCTCACACATGCCTACTTAGGAATATTCAAATATTCAGGGACAGTCTTCAATAAGAACAACAAAACAAGACAAGAAAAAAAGCAGTTAAGTGGGCAACTAAAAGGTTTTTTTTATAGTATTAAACTAAATTTATAAAGCAATAAAGGGAAACGTGATGAAAACTTTCTATTAAACTAATATCAACTAACAACAGTTTAGGAATTAAAACAAACAAATACAAAGAAACTGAGAAAGGATCTATTTGAACTTTATTTCGAAGTTTTATTCTATATATGAAAAAAAGTTCTTTGAAACAAACTTGAAATAAACAAATTTTTTTTATTATTAATATTTTTTTTTAAATATTTATAACAACAAGTTTGCAACAATGTTAGAGAATAAATTTCATTTTGAATAATAATACAAATATTTAAATTTCTTCTGCTGATTATATTAAACTACACACAGACAATAGATTTGTTGTGGCAACTGATTTTTGAGCCAAACAAATAATTTAATTATTATTCCTTTGTGTTGATAAAAACTTTACTGCAGAAATCATACTGGCCGATATAGAACTTGACAATTGAACAAAAATTCTTATTATCACAACCGAAACTATTTTCCCTGTGTAGAAAAACTTTTAAGGGATTTTTTACAGATACTGTGGCGCGTGTATGTTAGGCTTATATGAGACTTAAGTTACTCCTCAAGCATTTATGTAAATAAGTTTAAATTTTGTTAAGGGACATATTTATTTAAGAATTGTGAATATTTTTGAATGAAAAAAAAATCGAGAAAATATTAATTAACCGAAGAAAAGTACCTTTAAAATATTTTAAGCCTTTTTAAAAGGGTTTTCAGAGCCTTAATTAATTGATTCAGGTTAATCCTTTTAATACCCTTCTGCTCATAAAAAAGAAATTATTTCATTGTATAAGTTATTTATATTTAAGTTTAAACAGGAAATTTTTTTTATAATGAAAAAAACTTAAAAATAATTTTAACTACGAAAACTTTCTATTCAATCCAGTATTTTATTTAAATTCATTTTTTGATTTTTTTTAATCAAAATGTTCAAATTAATGAAATTGTTTCAATTACAAAATAATTTGTTACCATTTAAAAGTTCAGATTAATTTTTTAACTTTAAATTTTAGGTTATAATTTTTATGTGCAAAATAGACATCAACAAAAAAAAACATTTAAATATTTTCTTTGTATCAATTTCAAAATACCAATATGTCGAAA
The DNA here is from genome assembly GCA_003055125.1 of Paykullia maculata. Classification (NCBI taxonomy): domain Eukaryota; kingdom Metazoa; phylum Arthropoda; class Insecta; order Diptera; family Rhinophoridae; genus Paykullia; species Paykullia maculata. The sequence goes on along the minus strand of NDXZ01024012.1, from coordinate 10,972 downwards.
TAAATCTTGTATTATACATTCATCAATTTTTGTTTAAAGCCGTACACACATTCAGACATACACATACGTACAAACGCCTTAAAGAGAAAGTCAATTTGTTGCTCAGATATGTAATTGTGTTCTTAAATAAGAGCAAGCGAATGAATAAACTTAAAAACCAACAACAAAAGAAAGCAAATTGCTTGTTCTTTTCAAAAACATGCTCTATTTAATGGACTCCAAATATTTAACATAGTTTAACACAGAAACTAAATGAAAAATGTATGTTTGTATGTTTGTATGGATGTATGTATGTATGTAGGTATGTATTTCTCTGTGAGTCACTTTGTTGTTAATGAGCGTTGTCATACAAAAAACATTTCAAAAATCGCAAAAGTGGGCGTGTCACTTCCTATATAAAAGTAATTGTAAGTTTTGTATTTTGAACATCTTTAAATTTAGAGTGTGTTAGTTTGTTAATATATTTAAAAGTAAATACATGGCCACCTAAAAAGTTTTTGATATCGGAACAGTGTAAGGTAACAGAGGCACCTTCAATACAAACGGATTTGTAGTATGACATAATCCTTTCGAATATAGTAAGATGTTTTTATAAAATATCTGGAAAACTATAATTGCTAGATGCTCTATTCTTAATATTAGTTGGTTAACGTAGTAGTTTGCTACACTGGCAAACTGTCAAGTGGAGTCTTATGACTCCGCTACTTGCGAGCGACTGTAAAGGGTCGAGTCAAACTTTAATTATTTGTTTGTTTAAAAGGAAAAATAAAGAAAATTGTTAGTTACAGTTGCTTAAATGTAATTTTTTTTGGACACCCTATTTTATTTTGCAATTGCAATCAAACCATAAGACCTGAAATAAATTTTGTAAAAGACATTTTGTTTGTGTGATTAATGCTAAACCAATCTTTTTAACGTAAACTTTCAAAGGAATATTGTGAGTGTGTATGAGAGTACAGATAAAGTATGATGATCCAAATTTTAGCCTTAAAAATATTTTTGACATTTTTGTATTGTGACCACCTACACTTATACACAGACTAACTTTTTAAATACTTAAATGGCTACTTAAGAATGATAAATATTCCAAGTTATTACTTCTGCTGCTACATCCTCTGCAATAGAAAATTTGCATGCAGTAATTGTATTCTTAGATTTTTTCTAAGTTAAATATCTTTTGTTAAGAATTGTTTGCAGCCGTAATTTATTTGTTTTTCCTAACATTTTTTATTTATTTTCTAATCAACATTATTTATGTGTTTATGTTGTGGAATAGCCAAAGGTCACAGCAAAGATTAAAAGAATAATACCTATATTTTAAGGTTATGAACAAATTTGAAGTAATCATTTTTTACCTAAAACAAATTATTATAATTTTTTTTATAAATTACAGGTTAATTTTTAAACACTCTTTATTATAAAATAAAATCCATACTAAGAATATTCTATTGCTTTATCAACTCTGCAGTGTCTGCTGCATAGTTTTTAGTCTAATTAAAAATCAAGAATCTAGTCTGTAAACCAGCCATTAGTCTAGCATGTAGTCGAGTTGATAGTCTGGTATTTTTTTTCTAATTTATATTATCTACTTTAAAATAAATTTTTTATGTTTTTGTAATTTTATTTTATTATAAAGCGGAAATTGTACAATATTTTTCCTTATACTGTTTATTATTATAATTCTATTAGTTGTTGTTGTTGCTATTAATGTAGCTGCTTCAAACATAGTTTTGTATCCAATCAAACGACAAGAATTTGATTTCCGCTTAAGACATTTTTAAGCACAAACAACTTAAGCAAAACCTGAGTGGAAAAAATGGAGAGAAGATAATCATAAATAAAAAAAACATAGGAATAATTGTGTAACGGGTAAATAAACATACACACACACATACACACACACACTCACTAGCATATACACCCTCACAGAAACATTTGTTAATGGAAGTATTTTTTGTTATTTAGAATAAAATGCCAAGGTTCAAAAAGTAAAAGTTAAAACTTAAAAAAATTAGTTTAAGAACAGAAGTTTAATGGAAAAATATATGACAGAGACATCAACAGCAATAAACTCATTTAAAAAATTCTAGTTTTTCACAAACAATTTTCCAGGAATAAAAATACTACAACAATTATGTATTATGTGCTTTTAAGCACTAAAGTGGTAAATAGCACTTAAAAAATAATGACAACTTTGCAATATTTCAAATAAATTTTAATAAAGAATTCTGATAATGACCATAAGTTGTAGGTATTTTGAAGCAATTTGAAATTGTATATTAATTTAATTTTGAATATTTAATTAAAAATTGTATATGTAGAGAATTTTATTTATTTTAATATGTAAAGACATTTATTTCGAATCAAGGATTTAATTAATAAAACATAAGTTAAAAAAAAAACAAATAAACAAAGTTTTATTGCTTTTTTCAGTACAATATTCTAAATTTGATATATTTTTTCAGATTCGGAAATTTAAATTTAGTTTTAAATACATGATGATAATAATAATAAATAAACATTTAAGAAATTATTAGTAAAATTTTTTTTTTGCTTAAATTTCAACATTTTTTTCTGCAAATTTGAGATTTTACACTTTATTTCCTAACAAATAAAAAAAAATCTTATTTATCCTCCTAAAATTGTTTTTGATAAAAAGGCCAAAGTTTTTATAAACAAATTGCAAATGTAATTTAAAAATGTCACTTGGTGTTCGTTGGATTTGTTGTAGTTGTTTACTAGAAGCAACAAATTTTTTTAGTTAAACATTTGATTTTTTTCTCTCTATTTGAATTCCATTTTACGGTAGATTCTTATCAACGCAACAAAGTTACAAAATCACACACTTTAGAATAATCCCAGCAATTTAAACATCTACTCATTCAAACTCTTCAGTACTCACACACAGAGATTCAAACAAACACCCACAGACTTAACATGTCTAAAACAGACATTTATTTCGGACCTATAAAGCATGAAATGGACAGGGAGAGAGAGAGGGGATAAAGTTAAATAGGGACGGTTGAAAAATATAGTTAAGCGTTGGTATAGGTTTACAATTTTACAGACATAAATAAAACGATACCAAATCCAATTAACATATCAGTATTGGATTAAACAGTGATTAACTCATATTGTAGTTTTTTGTTGTTGTATTTCCTTCTCAACTGGTAAGTGTTTGTGAGTGATTGTGTGCGTGTGTGTGTATAAATTAATAGGGTGGGTGATGTTGTGGAAATTGGCTAAAGATAGAAACATTTTACTAACATTTTTTAAAAAAAATATTTGGATATTAAAGAATTTACGATTACAAATTGAGCCATTTAAAATTCGCCAGCAATTTTTTTGCACACAAACATTGACCCACCCTAAGAAATTCTCTTTGATTGTTGCCTGTTTGCTTTTTTATTTACTTCAGTATTTATTATCTGCGTTAGTTAACTATAAGTTTAATTTTAAATGTGAGTGTGTTTGTTTGTAGGTATGTATGTGGGAGTGTGTGTGTTTGTGTCTTATTTTTCATGCGTATAAATTAAAGTCAACAGCATTTTGTTTATTTATTTTCTTTCTGTTTTATTACGTTTAATTTAATTTGTTTATTACTTTATTTTTTGCTTGTTAAGGTTTTTATTTGAGTTTTGTTTTCTTTCTTAAACACCTGTATTGTTAAAGTTTTTTTTTTTGGTTGGTCTGTAAATTAATTGCTTTTATTTACCCGGCAAATAAGTTTCAGAAAAAAAAGTGTAAAGACCAAAAAAATTTTATGGACTTTAAGTGACCTTTAAATGATGTTCAGATATTAAATGAGTTTTTGATAAGGAGTGATACAATTCATAAAACGAATAAAGAAAAAGTCACTGGAGCAATAATTTGAGCTGCAAAAATATGTTTATTTAGACGTTAGAAATTGTTTAAAGTTTAATGATTTTAATAAGCGTTTTAAAAGCAACTGCAAAAAGTCTGCCTTCTATTTGTGCTTCCATGGAAGCAGTTAACGTAAAAAGATACAAAAATACAAACCAGGATTTTTAAACTAATGGAAAATTGCTTTTTTTAAAGCTTTAATAAAAATTATATAATATTTCAAAAGCTGGATATTTTTTGTCTGATTTGATGTATGAATCTTTATACGAAAAATTGTTTTTGAAGTCAGGTGGACCTAAAAATCTGCCACCCATTATTTTAGAAAAGGTTTTCATTAAATATAATAAAACTTTAAGCAAACAGTTGATAAAGTTTTTAAAACAAAACGATAAATGCAAATTGAACTTTTCTGACTTTTTTCAATGACTATAAAGCCATTTTCTTTGCAACTATGTACTAGTCACACTGCTAACAATATGTGTATGTGTTCTTAATGCTGTTTTCCAAATATGTTTTTTTTCTAACATATGCATCTTTATTTATTTAAAGACAAATTAAACAAAAAGCTTTAATTTTTTCCTTTTAGTAGTTTAATTTTAAACTTTATTAATTTTTAATTTTAAATTTAAATAAAAAAGGACTTTTTACTTTAGTTTCCTTTTTATTATGTTGTAGTTGTTTTTCCAAAAAAATACCCAGAATTAAAAAAAACTCTTGTTCATTTATTTTTATTAAAATGTCCTTTAAAAGTTGTTTACCCTCAAATACATTCATGTATTTTGCATTAATTTACAAATTAATGTTTAATTAATACTGTCAATTATTGTTTAGGTAAGTTCAAACATAAGTGCGTATGTGTTGAACACGCACTCACACACCTGCCGTAACATACATACATACATACATATGTATGTACATACATATGTATATAGTATAAGTAGTTGATAAAACCATTAAACCTGTGTGTATGATTTTGTTATCCCAGATGAAAATTTATTGTCATTCTCTTTAAACACATATGTAAATGTGTTGGTACATACAAACGTACAACATTAGTTAAAGTTCTTGGGTCAAAAAGTGTTCAAATAGTTAAATAAAGACATGACAGAAATAAATTTATTTATAAGGAAATGATTTTCTTTTTAATCAGAAAAAGATTCTTAAGAAATCGAAATTTTTTAACAGAAGAAAAGTTAACGAAAACTTTCCTTTAAATTAAAATAAAAAACGATATACATACATACATATGTACATATTTGTTTTACAGCTATAGAAATTATCTAAATTTTTTTTAATGGAGAGATTTTTTTTTAGTTTTGCATAATTTTAAAAATTGAAACAAATATGCTCAAATTGAAGTTAACTGTATTTATTGTTAAAACTTAGTTTATGTTAAAAAAATTTTATTAACGCAAAAAAATATTTAATTTTTTTTAAAAAATATATTATATTTTATACAAAACAAAAATAGATTTAAGCATTTAAACAACAGTAAAGTGTGTTAACCCAAACAAGAATCACAAAGGTTCATTTAAGTGGCTCCTAACATTTTTTTCCTGTTACAGAAACACTTAGAAAGAACCTTTAGGGTCGGTTTGAAAGCCATCATGATATTTATAAACATCCGTCCAAAATATAATCACTTTAACTTAAAGTATGTTAACCCAAACGAGAATCATAATAATTCAATTAAGTGGCTCCTTACATTTTTTTTCTTTAACAGAAACACTTAGAAAACACCTTAAGAGTCGGTTTGAAACCCTTCATGATATTTATAAACGTCCGTCGAAAATATAATAACTTACACATAAAGTATGTGAACCCAAACGAGAATCATAATAATTCAATTAAGTGGCTCCTAACATTTTTTTCCCTTTTACAAAAACACTTAGAAAAAACCCTTAGAGTCGGTTTGAAACCCGTCAAGATATTGATAAACATCCGTTGAAAATATAATTACTTATACTTAAAGTGTGTTAATCCAAACGAGAATCATAATAATTCATTAAAATTGCTCCTAACATTTTTTTCCTTTTATAAAAACAGTCAGAAAAAACCTTTAGAGTCGGTTTGAAACCCGTCAAGATATTTATAAACATCCGTCGAAATATAATTACTTATACTTAGAGTGTGTTAATCCAAACGAGAATCATAATAATTAATTTAAATTGCTCCTAGCATTTTTTTCCTTTTATAAAAACAGTCAGAAAAAAACTTTGGAGTCGGTTTGAAACCCGTCAAGATATTTATAAACATCCGTCGAAAAAATAATTACTTATACTTAAAGTGTGTTAATCCAAACGAGAATCATAATAATTCATTAAAATTGCTCCTAACATTTTTTTCCTTTAACAGAAACACTTAAGAAACACCTTAAGAGCCGGTTTGAAACCCGCCATGATGTATATAAACATCCATCGAAAATATAATTACTTATACTTTAAGTATGTTAACCCAAACGAGAATCATAATAATTCAATTAAGTGGCTCCTTACATTGTTTTCCTTTTACAGAAACACTCAGAAAAAACCTTTAGAGTCGGTTTGAAACCCGTTATGATATTCATAATAGTAAATTTCAAGGATATTGTGCGAAATATTTCATAATTAGAAAAAAAGCTGTTTAAGAGTTTCAAAAATTTAGACAAATAATGTTAATCAACAATTTTTTGTTATTTTGTATTTACAAATTTTCCTTCTGGTATCTTGTTTAAATTGAACAAAATTTGCTGTAAATAATATAATGTTTAATAATAAGTTAATATATATTAGGAAATAACCATACAAACTAATTAAATCTAGATTATGTAACATAAATAAATATTTAAAACAGAACAAATTAATATCTAAAAATTTTTTTTGCCAATATAATAATAAACATTTTGTTGACTTGATTGTTAACAACCAAGTTACAAAACTTGTTGCTGTATTAGCGAATTCCAATGCTGGGTAGTTAACCTTTAATTGTGTTAACAAAATAAATATAATACATTTTTCTCTTATTTTATTTAAAACTAATATATTTTTTTGTTATAATTTGAGTATCCTTGAAAATGACAAGAATATCAGTAATTGCCAACAGCTAATTTATGGCATTCTCATTCTCGTCATAACAATCATCATCATCATTGATTTCTTTTAATGCAAGCCCTCTTTAGTAGGTTCTTGCACTATACAATATTCTAAAGTCAAGAATTGCAGCAGAATATACTTTAGATTTAAATAAAATAGTAGTAAAAATCGAAAGGATGTCTCTCAGTTACACTGTTTTACACTTACAACTTAGTCGTATGGTGTGAAAAGGATTTGCAGAGTTTTAGTTTTGCATTCACTTATCATAAACTAACAGGATTTGGTTCGTCAGCCAGAGTCTAGTTGCTAAAATACAGTGGTTCCCTAGAAGAACTAAAATTGTTAAAGGGTATCATGCAAAATATTTCCTCACTAATTCTACATTCATAAAATTTCTCCAAAAAAAGTTTTGTAAATATCATGTGCAATTAGGCTACAATTTTAAAGATAGAATTTACTGATTCTCTAATTGGATTGGGATCGACTTACTTGCTTAATAGTTAATGCCTTTGAATTAGTAGCAAAATAATAGAAAAATGTAAAGTAAAATATTTTTATTTTTACCATGAAATACAAGTAAATTTATAAATGTACTAAACGCAAATACTATTTTGAAATCTGTTATTTTATGCATTATAGTTTAGGTTGTTAGATTTAAAATATAAATAAGCAAAAATGGCAAAAAGTGAAATGAAGCTCAAGGATTCGTTTTGTGTAGAATTTTCCTTTCTATACTAGAACATGCCTTTGTGTTTTAAAGGATAGAAAATATAAAATCTTAAAATACTCTTACAATAATGCAAACGCTAGCTGATACACACTCACATACACACAAACAGAAACACATACACACGGAAACATCTTCTAACATTTTAAAAGCTATAATGGCCAGTAGAATAATTTTTTTTGTATCCTGTTGTTTTTTTATATACAGTTGCTCTAAAGGCTTTAACTTGAATATAAATACATAAATAAAACATTTAACTAAATGCATACCAAAGAAGAAAGATGTTTAAGGAGTGTAAGATTTCTCAATGGTATTCCTGGAATTTGCTGTTTTAAAAATTAAATATGGAAATTTTCTTAGAGCTGCACCGGCAGGCAGGCAGGCAGGCAGCAACAACTAACTAAACCATAAGACATACATATATACACGATTTATTGTTAAAGTTTTTCCCTTATTGGATATTTTCTTATGGTTATGGTGAAAAGATATAAAACCATATGCCATTATGCAACAGTTGTTGCACAGATTTAAAGAGCTGTTTACTAAACTTGGTAACGTTTAAGAACAGACATTGATATATATTTTTAATAAATAATCTGTTTAAAGAAACAAACTATGATAAATAGGCATTTTAAAGAGTTCTTTAAATATATGCAATGCATTATTTATTTACATATTTTGATAAATTCGATAATGAAGAACTTAGTCAGGTCAAGTCGAGGTCGAGTGCGTCACAGTCTGTAGAAATGGCATCACAGGACTGGTCAGCAGTTAAACTCTTTTTGGTTTTCCTTTGCTCTTTACGTCTCTTCTTTCTAATTTTCAATATTTCACTTAAAAAATTTTTCTTTGATGCAAACTTTGTAGATCTTGCAGATATAGCAAAATAAAACATTTGCAAGGCTATAAGAAAAAAGTGTACAGATCTTCTAGTTAATTTTTAACGGGGGCTTTAAAATTTAATTTGAATCTGCTCCGAGAAGCAATAATAAATTTTTTAAATAAAACTTCAATAATTAAAATTTTGTTTTATTGGTGCTAAAACTAAAGGCTGTAGATTTGAGCGACGGCGTTGGTAAACGAATATTGACTGGCTTATGGCTTGAAATTATAAGGCTTAAAAACGAAATAGGTTGACAAAAGGTAAAAAAATTAATACAGAAAACAAAAATATCTCTAACTATTGGCTTGTCATAAGCTGCTTCAATCAGCCTGAATATTCATTAATCATTTTGAGAATTTTTTTTCTTCTTTGGCAGTTAGTCATCGTTTTACTATACTAGGTGAAATTTTGTAAAATACCTCTAGTAATATTAGATTATAACCACTACTAATAAAATAATGATATTAGGTACTCCTAATAGATTTAGCCTAAATAGGTGTTCTATTTAGTAAAATTCTTCAAATTTGTCGAGGACTTTTGCATTTAGCATAGTTTTACTTAAGACATTAATTATTGTTGCAGGTTTTTTTACAAACATACACACATAGATTTATGTAAATACATATGTACATAAACATGGAATTTCATTGACCTTTATAAATTGTATTCCTCTTTCTTTAACCACTTTCCACAGTCTCAAACCACTTTCTTGTGATCTAAATGAAGTTATTTAGGTATAAATTTTTCATTTTATTTAAGATGCATTTTTTACTAAAATAGTAACAACATTTCTGCTGTTACAATTAATTTTTTTTTAACGTGAGCTGAACTGATTCGCAGTGTCGTATTCCTGCCTCAGTTACATGCCAGATGGATCTATTTGTGAATTTCTAAATAAGAAATTATTATTAAAAGGTCATGTGGGTTATCGAATTTCAAAGTGATTGCATAATGCGATTATATCCTAAAGATACTATATAAGATTATCAAGGATAAAATATAAATCATATCTTTTCTCTTTTCACTTATAGATGAACGTTAATTAATGTAGTTAATAACGACATCTCTTTCGTAAAACTGTTCAATTAAATTGCCTTCTTTTGCACTCTTGATTGATTAGTCATGCCAAATGTTTAACGTAGCATTAAACGAAATGATATTAAAGAAAATAACATCAGGTAACAGTTGTTGCAAAAAAAAAACTAAATTTATTGCGCAATAACAAAGACTGCTACTACATGGAAAGACTATTAACACTAATACCATCTTCGGCATGCACATACGCACACTAACATAAACTCCACACTCACATTTTAGCAACAATAGCCTTGAAGGTGGAAAAGGCGTATCAAGTTATAATTCCAAAAAAAAAGCTTAAAGAGTCATTTACGACACTTGCTAAGGAGAGCTTAACATCTTCATGTTTCATTCAAAAGTGAGATGGCAGTTAAAACTTTTTGTGGTGATTTGCATTTAAGTGATTAAAACCCGTCCAAATTTTATTTTCTTTGTATGTGACCTGATTTTCATATAAATTTGATATGACTTAAATGGCATGTAAAAGTGTTTTATTTAAGGCTTAAGAATTTTAAATGACTTATTGCATATTATTAGAATTTATGGACAGAAATGCTCTTAAAGGGCATGCAATCAATAATAAAGGACATCACAGGGCAAATTTTTAATATAATAAATTGTTAATTGAGCAGTCAGAGTTTTAAATTTGTGAATCTTAAATTTCGTTTCCGTTTTTCTGAACGTGTGATTACCCCTAATACACCTAACACCTTATATCGTATGTTTATACATACATACATATGTATGTATGTATGTCTCTACAATAAGATTGTCAGTTAATACTTATTAAATATTAGCAATATTTTTTTTATATGCGTGTTGTGTAGCTTATATTGTCTAGACTTCAACATACATTTTTAATACATATTTTAGAATTTTATTAAAATTATCTGCGCTGGTGTCAGATGTTTATAAAACGCATAAATCCATTTAAATAATATCATTTGGACATGTGTTGCTTACGCATTAAGCATGTTTTTTAGGGAACAAAGAGACAATAAATTTAAAGCTTATTTAAACTTAATAACATTATATTATGTAGTTTAGAATTGAATGGATAAAATAAGATAAAATTGCAAATGTAAAAAGAACATTGACCAATAAAGACAGTATTTAAAACCGGTTGTTAAATTGTATAGCTAAAAGACTATTACCAAGTTTTTTACTAATAGTTGAAATGGGCTATAAATAAAATTACCGCTGTGATGCGTTGCCAATCTAAAAATGGAAACAATTTGACAGCTGGCAATTAGGCGAAAGTATAAATGACACATTACACGAAAAGAGAAAGGACGTTGTATTATAAACCAATATTAAAAAAAACTAGTAAGAGCGTTATATTCGGCTATA
>NDXZ01024009.1:0-13622 GCA_003055125.1 Paykullia maculata | reverse complement strand
GTTGGGTTGTTTCAACTGAGTTGAGTTGTAAACCATAATAAGGGCATATAATTTAAATTTTTACAATAAAATAGTAAACAACTTTTTTACTTAAAATAAAAAAAATTAAAGGAAATAATGGCATTTAATCATAGCCATAAACAAAGGGTACTTAAGAGTCGTAAAGTAAGTTTTTGGTATACCATAGACAGCTAAAAGTATACTTTTAACGTAAAAGTATGCTTTAAATTTGCACAACACAAAATCAGCAGGTTTTTGCAAAAACAGCAGCCATAATTACTTTCCTTAATTTTGTATTATTTTTTTTTTATTAAATTTCAATTATTTTTTTCTTTTTTTCGCATTTAAAAAAAAATAAAATATTTTTTAAATTTTGGCATTTTTTTTTTAACAATATGACAAATCAGTTGAGCATAGCTCGTATTTTGTTACAGTTTGTATGAAAACATTTACTTTATTTAATGTGTTTCCCATTTTAAGCTGATTCAATTTAAAACGTACTTTATTTTTGACTATAAAAGCAAAAAAATTCTTAAAAGGTTTTAAATTTAAAGTCGCTCTTTAAAAGAACCGAATTCAGTAACAAACTATGAATAGTTACCGGCCAATATCTTAAGTTGTTTTTTAGTTTATATATCAAACATACTGCACATTTATTCTTAAACATTCGTCCCTGACTCATTGCTGAGAAATAAAAAAAGTGCGACATGTGCTTTTCATATAACTCATAAATCGAAATAATAAAGAGAAAAAGCGATCACAAGTATAGTCGATGAAAAGTAAACATATACCTGTCATGCCACAACTATAATCTTTGCTACAATTCTCATGTTATTTAGTAAAAATAGTTAATAAAATATTGATTTTAATAAAAAAATTAAAAACCATGTCCTCAGAATTAGCCAACAAAATCGTCAACTGTTTCATAAATCGCCACGTAACAAATTTCAAAATTAGGATGTCAAACGAGTTTAAAATCGTCACGTTTTGCAAAAAAAAGTCATATCTGACAACCCTGCATACTTTGCGAATAAATGTACCTTTTAAATAGAGTAGAAACAAACTTAAATTTTTGGTTTTTTATGCTATTTGTTATTTTTCAATTAACTTTATTAGTCATAGATTTTTAAAAAAGAGTGGTATAGGTACTTACGGTGACCATATTTTTTTAATCAAAATACAAAACAAGGAAAAATTTACTTCTGTTTAAATTTTTTCTTGTAATACAAATAAACAAATACAAATTCATTTAAATACACTGATTTCTTATAAAAACAAAAACATGTTGTCGAAAAATACATAAAAAGAAATTAACAAAAACTTGAAAAAGCAAAATAACAATAAAAATTTTAACATAAAAAACGCACACACAAATATCACTTTTATTAAAAATCGTATAGCAAAAACGTAATCTACGCGAAATTCTAAGAAAAGTTTCCCGCGCAAAGATTTTCTGTTCCCATTAATAAAATAAAATATTGTGTTTTTCTTTCAAAGAAATTTTAAAATACGTCTACTTAATTATTTTCGTTTCAATAATTAAGAAATCGTATTTTTCATTGTTTTAAATATTTTGTTTGGTCCCTTTTTTTAATTTTTCTATAGATGTGTAAATTTTTACTAATGTTCAATTAATTTATTTCCATAATAATAATTAAATCTTCTCATATGGAAGATTCACGCAAAATAACCCATTTTCGTACTTCAACTTATTGATCGACGGCATCCCAAAGTAAATTTAAAAAAGTGATAGCGTCGCTACACACAAATATAACAAAACGAAAGCCACATTACATCTGTTGTGCAAAAATACTTTAACAACTTCAAAGTTATTGATGCCAACTGTTTTGGTAAACAAAATGAAACAACTTTTTTTCTTCTTTCAATTTTTGATACAAAAATTTTGGATAACCGCGTCTGCCCAAAATCCGCAGTAAAATAGGTGAAAAAACTATATGACTTTAACTACCTTTCGGACATCCTTATAAATACATACATACATACGTTAAACTATATTTGCTTACGATATGTTATTACAAAAATTATGTTAACATTTTTAACAAAATATTATTTTGATTTTTAAAAATACAGAACAAATAATGAACTCGAAATAAAATACAGAACATATTAAGGGTTTTTACATAAACATAATTTTTATAGAACAGAGTTCTCAAATACAGAATTGTTCTGTATAATACAGAACGGATGGTTACCGTAGTCATACTGCACTCACCTTTCAACATATGTATATGAGCCTTCACACACGAAAACAATATTTAGTAACACAAAATTTAATGTTCGTCTTTCAGCCTACATATTTTCACGAATAATTTTAAAATAAGCTCAAAAGTGTTGCCATTAGATAAAATATTAAAAATTCTAAATCGTAGAAAACAATCTCTAAACTGTTCTACAATTAAACAAGTAAGAGCGCTATATTTGGCTGTGACAAATCTTATATACCCTTCACTACGTGTATTTAATTATGTATGTGTGTATATGTATACTTATGTATGTACGTATGTATTTACATGTCTGAATTAATTAATGATATTAATTTTAGTCCATTTAAGTTTTTCGCCCATATCTTTGCTAGTGCTGGGCCAATTTGTAATTTTTTTTAAATATTCCAAAAGACATGCCTTACACATAAATATAATATTAAAAAAAAAATTTTTTTTTTTGCTTAGATCTCGAATAAATTTTTTTTGGTTATATGTAACTCGAAAATTTTTTTCCTCTCAAAATTTCCCAAAATGTATGTCTTACAGACAAATATAAACATTTTTGCGCAAAATAAAAATTTTTTTTGCCTATACCTCGAAATTTTTTTTTGCTTATATCTCGTTAATTGTCGGATTTTGGTGATTTTCAATAGTAAATTTCTGATTGTTTGATAACAATAACGTGTCCGTACGACATCGGGAGGCTGAGAAAAGTTGATTTCAACAGACTGACAGACGGACATGGCTAAATCGACTTCCCTTTTTATAAGGATTCAGAATATATATACTTTATGGGGTCGCAAATGAATATTGAAGAAATTACAAAAAAACTGACAAACTTATATATACCCTTATCACCTTAGGTGAAGGGTATAAAAAGGAAAGTGCTAGATTAACTTCAAAGTTTTTTTTCATACATACAAATATGTGTGATTTGTTAAATAATGGAACTCAAATTCTTTGTTTATAATAAATAAACTGGTTAAAAGCTTTATTTAACATTTAAGCCGATTCCTTGAAGGGATTTTCGTTAGTTGTATTTAGTTAAAAATCCCAGAGCCTTTGAATTTTTCCGTTTCATCCGGATTATAATTAATTTTATCATTTAAGGTATTTTCAGTTGTGCCAAATTATAATTAAACAGTCCTAAACTAGCATTTAGCTTTTTTTTTGTAAATGCTTTGTACTAATTTAGAAAATAAATGCTAGATTTCTGCACTAAAAATGCTAAAATGGCAAACCTGTTTGTATTCATGTTTACGGTATGACAGTCGACTAACTAGAGCTTGCAAACTATCGATGGTATCGATAGTTTTGTTTTCATTAGACTATCGGTGGTTTTTTTCGATTGCGATACTATCGTTGAAAAAACTTATTTCCAAATTGGCGATGTTTTTTCTTGTTATCTTCATTTATTAATAAAATAACTCTGAATTTTTTTTTATTATTATTTATTTATTGTTGTTTTTGTTAAAATAACAGCCAACTAACTTTACTTAACACCCTATATATAACACCCAAAATATGAGCTTCATCGCTGAACAAAATTCGCTTATCTTCGCAATCTTGTTTTTAAACAAATTTGCACAATTTGAAAGCGTTGTTCAGCGTCAGTCATGTTGAAATGCAAAGCCAAACTGAACAAAAATCACTTGACAGCTGACAAAATGGCCGGCAGTTAAACAAGTGTTGCCAACTTTAAGTTTTATTCCTCTATAAAAGAACACCCTTTATTAGTTTTCTTTTATTGAAATTACATGTACAAATCGCTCATTTACTCAACTATAAATTTATTTAGTTCATAATACATGTCATATTTCATCTTATGTAAAAAATTCATGCAAATGACGTGTAAGCTCACCTTTTGATAGAATAAAACCTTTTAATATCTCCACTGAGTTGTATGTAAATTGAAAACTTATTCTAGTTTTTTGACCTTTTTAATATTCTATGTTATTTTCAGTTACATATTAAATTTTAATTTTCAAACCGAAATACCAAACTTAAAAACCAATTATAATTTCCTGACGATGCCACACAACGGAGTGTTGAAATATTAAAAAGAAAATATAAAAAAAATAAAAACAGACCTTAAGTTTAATTAATAAATTTTTGAAGGTAAATTGAAAACTTTAAACTCATTTTCTGCAAAACTAGTTTTTTCGAGTTATGACGTTGTTTGAGTAAATGAGCGATATGTCTTAAAAAATACTATATATTATATTATATACCCTTCACTATGTATGGCCCATTTCGGCAAATGGTCCAATTTTATTCAAATATATCTTTAATTAATCTCAAAGCTGCAAAGCAATAATTTTTTTGTATAACAAAAAAAAGAGGCAGTCGTCCTTTTTTTGCTTATATCTTAGCCAGTTATGGATGGATCTTGCCAGTTTTCAATACCGATTTTCTCGAAAGTATTTCCAAAAGTTTGATACCACAAACAACCCTGGGTGACCTATGGGAGCTACGTAAACTTGATTTTAACCAAGACAGACAGACGGACATGGTTTAATCGACTTCCCTATCTATAAGGATCCAGAATATATATACTTTATAGGGTCGCCAATGAATATTGAAGAAATAACAAACGAAATGAAAAACCTATTATACCCTTGCCACATGTGTGAAGGGTATAATAAAATAATTATAATTAAAATAAATTATTTAACATATTCCTACGTTTTTTACAATGATGCTCAAAAGAAATATGTATCCTTATTAATATACAAAAACTTAACTGAAATAAAAGGACAACAAAAAAGACATATGAACGAGCAAATTTGAGATAAAAAAGGAACGAACAAACGACGCATCGAACGGTACAATAATATCCAATAAAAAGAAAAATAATATCCAAAAAAAGTGAAATGCCAAATAATGTTTTTAGCTCCTTAACAGTTATGAGGAATCTGTGATTATTGTTCTAAATTACATATAACTTTGTGTATTGGATAATCGTGTCCATAACTTCCTCATCGAAAACCGTCTCTTTGTTGCCCAGGAAGTCACTACCGATCTGTTTTTCTTCTACTCTATTCACAAAAATTTCTACATGGCCTGGTATATCTTTCGACATATTATTCACTTGAAAACTGTCTTTATCACCGTCTTCTTCAGCATCAAGTGCGCTTAGTTCTAAAGGAAATGCAACTAAAGAAGAGTATTTTAGACTTTTTTTTTAAATAAGAGCTTCAACAGTTTCCTTCAGGCTCCAAAAATTATTTCCCGCCCTAAACTCACTTTTTTCATTTTTTACACCCTTCACACACCACATGTGGTAAGGGTATATATAGGTTTGTCATTCCGTTTGTAATTTCTTCAATATTCATTTGCGACCCTATAAAGTATATATATTAGGGATCCTTATAGATAGGGAAGTCGATTTAGCCATGCCCGTCTGTCTGTCTGTCCGTATGTATGTTGAAATCAAGTTTACGTAGCTCCCATAGGTCACCCAGGGTTGTATGTGGTATCAAAATGCTTTCGAGAAAATCGGTATTGAAAACTGGCAAGATCGATTAATAACCGGCTGAGATATAAGCAAAAAAGGACGACCGCCTCGTTTTTTTTCAGTTTTTTTTTTTTACTCAAAATAATTATATTTGTATGTAATACATGTCTTTTGGGGAATTTTAAAGAAAAAAATTTTCGATTTTTAAGCAAAAAAAAAAATTTTTTATACATATAAGCAAAAAAATTTTTTTTTTTTTTTTTTTTTCAACACAAAAATGATTATATTGGGGAAAAAAAATATTTGTGTATTTTGAAAAAAATGTACCAATTTACACACATAGAGAACGTAGTAAAGGGTATATAAGATTCGGTATAGCCGAATATAGCGCTCTTACTAGTTTTTAATTTATTTTATTTGGTAGTAAAATTTAAAGTTATTTTTAAATATATCTTTGTCTGGAGAAATCTTCCATAAATTCTATATTTATAGAAAATAACATTTTCTTCTCATCGTCATTCCATACACACATGAACAATATAATATTTTTATTAAGAATTTTTTTTTAACGTAATACCTATATTTATCGATGTATTTTATTCGATATACCTATAGCAAACCAGACCTACAGTTTCAAGTTTTTATCCTCCGGCGGCCTTGAAGCTAAGTTCTCACATTCGATAGCGATCAAAATTTTACTAAAATTTTCTTTGCTTTGGGTAAAGGAGTTCAAAATGGAATTTTTCAATTTTGATCGCTATGGAATCGAATCGATTTTTTTAATCGATGCATCGCAAAGCATCGATGTAAATTCACGATACGTTGCATTGGAAAAACATCGATGCATTTTTTTATGAACATCTCTAAAACACTCTCAAATTTCAATAAATGTAATTGCTAAAAAATATGTAACTACTAAAACGGTAAATAATTATTAGTTTTCGTTGTTAATTTTTTTAAACAATTTTTAAAGGATAATTTGTATTACTTACATCGATTGTGCATGATGTGATGATGATGGACCGAAGTTGTTGCCTTTAATAAATCACGTTTACGTGAATTATTCTCCGGTGTTGTATGCCATCGCAACTCGGACATAACCATTTTTACTTTAACTTGTCTTTTTATGAAAAGTTTAAATACTCTGTGACACTTATTAACAAAGTTTTGAGGTTATTTTTTCACTTATTAAGTTTTGCAAATAGTTTAAGCACTTTTTAATTAATTTAAAATTTTTATTCTGCAATAGGTATTTACACTTTTATGAATGTTTTAAAAATAAGTTTTTGATATTTATCTTTTATTTAAACAGAAACAAAAAATATTTTATTGAAACATCTTTGATGTAAAATGTGACGTGATCTCATTACGTTTTTTTCAAAACTAATTTTCCTAACAACGACAAAGTGTTACGATACCTTTGTGTTTAAAAACATTTATGCTATTTTTTTTTTGTTTTTTATTAACTGTTTTACATTGAACAATTTTTCCTTTTAATAGGTATGATGTTTTTTGGAATTTAAAAAAAAAAAGAATTTTATTCAAGGGTTTTTTCCAGTTTTTTTTTTAAATTGCAGATTTTTGACAGATTTTCCCTTATTTTTCTATGAATTTATTTTCACAAGGGGTGACTTTGCTTTATTTTTTTCTTCTGCTCATTACACATCCAATTTGAATTTTATTTTTTGTTTTTCGTTGTAGGTATTTCTCTACTTCAAAGAAAGAAACGTTGCTCTTTCCCTAGAGAGAGTGTTTTAAGCCAAAAAAGGAACGCTTTTGTTTTGTTTCGGCGTTTAATAATTTGTTTAAATTTTCCAGCCCGTTGTAGGTTTATCTTGTTGCACGTTATGCGTCGAACTAACTTGAAATACTCATATCAAGTTAAAAGCATTTGCAAAACCACAAAAGTACCATAAAAACTGCTCTCATTTTTACTTTTAAATGCGTGTGCATGTGTTAGTACAATTTTTACCGTTTTATTCTTTATATACATATGTAGCTAAGTTTCTTTAAGGAAAGACTTTAATCAAATATGGACGGATGGATACAGCAATAAACTGGCCAACTGAATAATACCACTGTACCTGCTACTTTATAATATTGGTTTAGTTATTTTGTTTTTGCTGCACAAACACATAAAACAGCTTGTAACCCCTTTAAAACTCTTCTTTTCTTATCAGATAGTTAAAGAGGGGAACTTTAGAAATACCATCCACAGTTAGTTCTCTTAAAAAAGGAGAGAGGTTTGTTGATTACACTCTCCCCCCTATGTATAGCATATGTTATGAATAGCAGTTTTGCTATTCTAGAGATTTTTCTATTTTTTTAGTGCTTTTTTGGTGTTAAAGATATAGATATTAAAGAAAATATTGTGTGAAAAACCCGTACTATAAAAAAAACTTGTCTCCCTTTTATTTTATTTGTACTTTTTTTTTACATTCAAATTGATTTTTAGTACGTTAATTGAATAAGTACTATACCTACTCGTATAATGTAGCATATTTATAAATCCATTAAAAAGTAATAGTTGCTAAACGAATTTAGGGTACTATTTCTAAATATTTCTAAAATACTATCTAAATTAAATTGCTTCTGTTAGCATACTCTTTTCTGCTGTAAAATAGATTTTTAGTTTTAACATGCCTAAAATACTTATGATAAACGAAAAGTAAGAAACCGATAAAAGAATTAAATGAAAATATTTTTTTACTTTTGACAACTAAAAACGGACTAGATCCAGCCTAAAAAGGGGTAAGCTAGCACTAAGGTTCAAAACACAAAAGGTTGTGGCATTACTCACTAATTTTGTTTTTTCTATGGGTATGGGTATGTAATGCCAAAATAATCTTAAAGTTAAGTGAGTTCAGTGTGGATACGAGCAAGTACCTATTTTAAAATAATAATAAGAAATAATTGAATGAAAGGAAATACCAACAAATAATTGAATTAAAGGAAATACTAACAAATGTACCTACATATGTAGATTGAAAAAAAAAACATTTTTCCAAGCGAATTAAATTTTTCACAGGATTGGACACACCAAGGCGACAAACGTAATTTTTTCCTTCAATCAATAACAAACTGTACAGTCATACATATGTAACTGAATTAAAGTTAAAAAACTATCATCCTCATAGGTACATATTAAAAATTCAAGACAACAGGTTAAATACCTATAAAAAAAGGTACAGTGTATTCCTATTACTTAAAAAATAAAATCACATCTTAAAGGAACCGTCCAAAAGAAGTTTTATGCAGGATATTCTATAAAATTCTGAAAATCTCAATCACCTTTCTGTTTTCCCACTTTTTTCAAATAGTAACAGCATTTGCAGAACTGCATAAATTTAGCACTCACACGCTCTCTCGCTCTCGTATTTTTAACAATTCCTCCTATTGGTTTGTTTTATTTTTTACTCTTTAAATCTTAAAACTCATAGATTCTCTTTTTAAATTTATACTCTGTAAGAAACTTACACACACTGTGTAATGTGATGTGTTTGCTTGTTTAAAATTTTTATTTGAATTTTCTATCTTTGTACTCACACAGTTTTATTATTTTTTAACACATATGTAGTTGTTTTCATGACCGTTATGAGAAGTTAGATGAAATATGTGTGAATATGCATAAGCGCCTCTTTCAATAAAAATAAAATTTTTTAATTTGTTTGTGAGTTGAGTAGGTGTGGCTTAAAATTTAAATTTTTTACCGTTTTTTGTTGCTGCTGTTTTTGCTTCATCTTGCCTTTTATGCTTTTTTTGGGCCTTATCATTTGGGGGAATTTAGCTGCTATGTGCTTATAAACATGTACATATCTATGCATGGATATCCATATATGGATATACATGCATATATATGTATGTATGTGTGCTAAAGTTTTTTACTTCTACTGTCATATTTTAAATATGATTTTTTACGAGTTCGTTATTTCACTGCTTCTTATTTTACTTCCTTTTTATTGTAGTTGTTATTTAGCATTTGTGCATATTCTGGCGCTGTGATTGGATATTTTTTAATGGAATTTTTTTCATATGCTTAGGCAGGGCGCAGTTTTAAATTTTAGAATTTGTTTAAAATATTTTATAGGTATGTAGGTATTAACCTAAGTATATACATATGTATGTACATACATATGTACTTATGTACCTAGGTACCTATTCTATTTTTTTCTCTTTTCGTATAGGTATTCTATGCGCAAGGTAGTTTTAATTCTTATGTTTTATTTCATTTCTTTACATATCATAAACTTTGCAGTAGAGTTTTTAATAGGTAGTAAGTTTTATTGGGTTTTTAAGGTACCTATAATTTTTTGAATTTTGTTTGAAATTTTTGATTTGTTATTCCCCACAATCTCAAATAGCTTTTTCTGCACCCTAAAAATCCCAAAATTGCCTTAATAAAATTATATACCTATTATATGTAGGTACTAGGTCTATACATATGTATGTATATCTATTAATATAGGCATGTATGTAGGTATATGTAGGTAGGTATAAACACATTGAGCTCACAGAAAAGTGACCTAATTTTTACCGAGAGTGTTTACGTTTTCGATTTTGTTCACGATTTTGTTTACGTTGAATTTTTCTTTCCCATTATTAAATAGGTATTGAAATGTTTTTAACAATTAAATACCTACCTACATTGAAATTTAGTACATATGTTGGTAGAAACAATTTAATCAATTTTTCTTTTTTTGAAATATTTTAATATAGGTACATAGGTATTTTGAGTAAAGTTATCATAGTTTTAAAAAGTTCCTCCGAGTTAACAATTCCTAAGTTATGCTTTAAAAATAGGTACCTACCTAACTATAAACGGTAATAATTATTTTTCATTTACTTTTATTGATAAAACTAAAAGCTTTGCCATTGACATAAAATAAAATATTTGTTTTTTACAACTTAAGAAATATTTTGTAGGACAATAAACGGTTGAAAAAGAATTCATAAAACTAAATTAAGTCGTTCAGTGCACACTTTGATATACCTACTCCACTTTTTGAAAAATCTTAAAATCAAGTGTCAAATCATTTTATATAGCCATAACTTCTTATATTTATAAAAGTTAATAAATTAATACATATAAGTACATATATATATACACTTCCTATACCCAGTACCGGACTTTCCTTTAGGCAGAGTAGGCAACTGCCTAGGGGCCCCGCGTCAACTAGGGGCCCCGCTTCATAAAAAAAAAATTAAAAATAAAAATTTGTTTGCAACAATACCTAATTGACAATATTAATTAACATTTTAAATTATTAAAACATAATGTTATGTTATATCGCAATTATGTACATATCGTCGTTCGTAAATTATTGTGTTCTAGGTATATCGCAAAATAGCAAAAATTGAGATAAGACCGATTTTTTTTGGCAAACTTTTTGAGAATTGTCGATCTGTGTAATCAGTTTTTTGTTATCATTTATAGTTTTCAAAATATGAAACATCGACTTTGTGCTATACTACACTTTAGTTAAAAGCTTCGTCAGCTATTGTGTTCAATATGTATATAGTCGTGAATATAGAACAAAAACGGAGCAAAAATTTTAATGAAAAAATAATTTCTTATTTTTTTCTACTATATGCAAGTAATTTGGAGATTTTATTTTTTAGTTTTAAATGTTTATTTCTTTTTTGTGACTTCATATTGCACTTGTTAAATGAAATGAAACAATAACAAGTTAAAGCACTATATTCGGCTGTGCCAAATCTTATATAGCCTTCAATACCTTTAGGTATGTAATAAAAAGTGTATATACGTATACACTTATGTATGTTTCAATGTATGTATGAGCATATGTAGAGAAAATTTGATTTTTTTTATAATATGTATAAATTTTTGTCCATATAGGTTTTTTGCTCATTACTTTTTACATTTTTTTACATATATAATTATTTTTTTGTGTAAAAAAAGAGTTGTGTTTTTTTTGCTTATATCTTGTTTATTGACGGATTTTTCGTGATTTTCAATAGCAAATCTAAGGGATATTTCTAATCGTTTGATACCACTAACGGACCGTAGGACATCAGTATGCCGAGAAAAGTTAAATTCAGCGGACGGAAAGATGGGTATGGTTAAATCGAATTCCCTATCTATAAGGATTCAGAATATATATACCTAATGGGGTCGCAAATGAATATTGAAAAAATAACAAACTGAATGACAAACTTATATATATACCCTTGCCACCTATGGTCAAGGGTTTATCAGTCTATGTGAAAGCCGTGTTTTCCTATTGATAATTTTGTAATACTTACGTTCTTTTTAATCATTTGCTCGATTTTACTGAAAGCGACTTTGCTAAATTAATTTCATTAACTTTGCATAAAACAATAATAAGTGCGTTTTATTTGGCCTTTCACCACGGTATGTAATAAGAAGTATATTTACGTATTTACATGTCCGAAAGGTTATTAAAGTTTTTTATGATATTAATTTTAATTCATATAGGATTTCTGTCCATATAGATTTTTCGCCGATATCTTTGCGGACTCTGAGGCAATTAGTGTAATCTTGTTTAAACATGTCTAGTTTAAACAAAAACTGCAGTCGTCCTTTTTTACCACTATCTCAGCCAATTTTTAATACAGATTTTTCCGTAATATTTCCAATAATATTTTTAACTGGACCTTTAAAAACATTATTATAAGATTAAGTTTAAAATTAAGTTAATATTATATTAAATGAAGTTTTTGTTGCGTAAAAACACGTTGAATGTTATTCCTTACAAAACTTTTACTTTTTGTTCTATATTCTAAATGAAGAGTTTCGTAAATCAGTGCATATAGCACAAAGCACTTTTTTAATTTGTCTTACTCTTAAACGCGTTTCCAAAGACGGACATTTTTTACAGAAAAGACCACAAGCTATAAATCTTTCTTTGTGTAAAAAGGTCGCGAACATTTTTTCGGTTCAGTTCTTTGTAATTCACAATTAAACTTTAACATGGATTTCCCAAAAAAAAAAAAAAACTTTTTGTCATATAGAAGACAATAATTTACGAACGACGATATATTAACGCCTACTTATTAAGTGGTACATGCATTACATTTTCTTTGCCTACGATATAAACTTGACAGGTTGTATGATATTGAGGAGTCCCCGATTTGTTATTTTCGTATTTTGTATCACAAACAAAATCAACAAACACTATCAATTGCTGTGCTAGATTTCATCATTACTGCAGTTCTTCAAGAGATTTGGCGAGACGACGAATGTAAAAACTTTAGTTGCATCAACGATAATATTTTACGTATTTATATAATTTAACGAGTGTAAAGTTCTACAGTTTTTATTATGTAAATTCTACAATAATTTATATTATTCTATCTCACACCACTCTTCATTTTTTGTTCGTCAGTTTATTATATTTACATAAATAAGTAAGTTCTTTCATTCCAACTGTTATTTAGAAATTTTTCAATAATTTAAAGATTTTTTAATTTTTGCTTCAGTAACAATATGTCGGAAGTGTCCGTTAAAGAAAGACACCAAAGTGGTTTGAAAAAACCTAAACTTTTCAAAATTAAAATTAATCAATCGCTCATCAATGTCTCAGAACAGCTTAAATTCATTAGCGATAATGGCGACTAAAAATGACATTTTGAAAAATACTAACTTTCATGATGTTTTAAACGACTTTGTACATAAAAAAGTAAAAAAAGTTAGGATATACCAAAGGTCAGAAATAAAGAACCTACAAGAAAAAATATATCTAATATGTCTATGTAGTCTTGAGTACAAAATGAAATATTTGTTAAAGGTTTTTTTTAAATGCTGGAAATGTTTAAATAAATAAATTTTTTAACTTAATTTTTAATTCTGTTTTTAAACTTTGATAACAAATATTTTTGTTACAAACAAAATAAAAAAATATCCCCTACATGAAACAGTATAATAAAAACAAGTAAGAGCGCTATATTTGGCTGTGCCA
>NDXZ01023993.1:0-20218 GCA_003055125.1 Paykullia maculata | reverse complement strand
AAATATTCCCAGGGAATTGTTATTTAGAATCGGGGTGTATTATATAAACACTTTCTTGGACATTTTTCGTTGTTGAGACGAGTTTATGTCAGCACTACTATGATGCTGAATTTTATCTATCTGCCGTGTATACAGTGGAAAGTGCTGCCAGAAATTAAAAGGGAAAAGAGGCAAAATAAATATTTTAGAAAAAGATTAAACCGTTTTTTCTAATAAGAAATGAAGCAATTTTTTCCGACAAATTTGATACCAAATTAAAGGTGTGTATAAAAAATACCAGTAAACCTTAAATGTTTTCAAAATTGAGTATTTGTTTTATAGTAGTACGATAATATTATTTTAAATATAAACGGTGCAAAAAAAAAAAAAGTATTCAAATCGATCGTTTTGATTTTACCTTCTTCAGATTCTCATTAAGGCGTCCCTTCAATTTTTATTTTCTACATGTAAAGCGTATGAAGCAAATTACTATTTTGCTCTTCTAAAATTTTTTTGTACTTTTTTGTCAAATTATACAAAGAAAAAAGTAATAAAATATTGTGTTTTACATTTTTCGAAGAAGTAAAAAAATGTGAATTTGATTCCACTTCCGAACGAAATTAACCACTATGACATACATACATACCTGTATTTTTGTTTGTACAAATTTAAAAATTTACTGATTGAAAAATATAAAACTCTCCTCTCAGTGAACTTATAGCTATTAATCTAGAGAGTTTAACATATGGGCAAGTCCCAAAAACAGTCTATCGACCAACAATTTTTGAAATTAATCTAACTTAATTTTTTTAAATTGAATATTAGACTAGATGTATGGTTTTAAAAATAAAAAGAAAAACAAAACATTATTTTGATGATCATTAATACAAAAATTATTATTTAAAATATAACATAAATATTAATTAACATTTTTCAAATCTTCATAACATTACTTTAGTGTTAATATAGGTCGTCTAATCGCAAACCATATTTTTATTCATTTAATTCTGCTAAATTTTAGTAAAAATTTTGTTGTTTACTATTGTGGAAAGATTAAAATTAGGTATGAAATGTCAGGTCCATGCGTTGTAGCGTTATTCGTTAAGTATTCGTTGCCTTTGGGAATGTAAGTTTACTTTTGAAAAAGGCAAGCAATACATGCATGTTTATTCGTTACACTCTCTTTTTTTGAATAGTGTTATACATTGCTTTACTGAATTCATGTATATGTGAACAAAAAGCATATTTTTTGAGAATGTGTTCATAAGCACAAAATAAAGCATAAAAACCGTTCACTGATTAGCGTGCGTCACGATTTTAGTTCTTCCAGAAATTGCATTAAAAACCTTTGCAATTGTTATTGGATTATCGCATCTAACTTTAGCAGCTTAAAAAAAAGTGTGTTGTTAATAAGCCAATGAAGTTTGTATGACGAATGAATGTAACAAGTGCATTTAATTTTAATTTAATAATATGAAGATGTAGGTACATATGTACATAAAGTTATTTACTTTTTTTACTTTTTGTAACAAAATTCTTATTGAAAGTAATTTTGTAATGTTATAACTTCTCCAATTTCAAAAAAGAAAATAAATATACCTACACTTCATATTTTCTTATATCTCGAAAACTAAAATTATTTAATACAATTTATAAAAAAAAAAATTTTTTTAATTAACTTTCTTAAGCCCTGAAATCTTGAAATCAAAAAGGATATTTTTTAAATCTTAAAGAGCCTTCACAGAAGAGAATAATATTTAGTCGCACAATTATTGTTCATTTCAAAACATACGGGATGAATATCAACCAGCATAATATGTACCTATATGTATTCACAGCTTTGTATGTATTAGTGTGTTTTGTTTTGAACCGTGCTTTTTTCTAGTGCATGTATTGGTTTTGTGCTTGTAATGCGGGGTTGTAGTCGGTTGAAAATTTATGCCAGAAAAATACTAACTAAATATTGCTCTCATGCGTGAAGGCTCAACCACAACAAAAATTATGACCTTTTAAATTAAAGTTCCACTGCGCAATTTTTAATAATTCAAAGCTTCAGGCTTGCTACTGTTTATCAAAAAAAAAAAAAAAAAAAANAAAAAAAAAAAAAAAAAGACGTTTTCAATATATATGAGCATTACTACATACAAACATACACAAAATTTTATCAAAATCGGAAACCATCGAAAAATTTTTAGTAAAAATAACATGGAATTATTCTATATGTATGCTACTTGATGTAACGTTCGTCACAAATGGTTCACGGCTTTTAATAAAAAATTACAAATTTGTTCGGCTTTACTTAAGTTATTTTAGGTTTCTCTTATTTTCATCTTTCATTTAGAAATTAGATTTTGTGTGCTTTATTATGCAAAATTCGCTAAAAATTACAAAAACACACTCCAACTTAAAAGTTACTTCCAAATTTTGTAGCGTGCGTCACAAAACATTGTGATCAATTATTTCACAACAAATACCTGTTACAAAATTATGTTTTATGCCATTCGAAAGTACAAATAAAATCCCACTAAACACTACGTATAAGTTAATAGGGGTTTTTTTTGAAAGACCCAAAAATGTTTTTATTTCAATCCGAAAACGCGTACGAATGTAGCGTTAGTCACGCATGATTTGCCCATATATCCGCTAGAAAGGTTTAAGGGTACTCAAAGAATTTTAATGTATTCCTTCAAGTTATCGAATTTAATTTATATTTATGACTAAAAATTAAATATAACTAAATAATAATAAATTTTCAAAGAGTTATAACCTGGAAATTAAACTTAAAAAGCATATTAAAAACAAATAAAATTTCAAATTGACATACATAAATAGTTTAAAGCACCGACGCTGTGGTTTAAAGTGTTTCCCAAAGCAGGCAGGTGTACCTATGATTTTGACTACATGTGCTTAATGTCTCTATATTTTTTACCACTAATGTATACGAATGCTGTTGTAAAAGCAATTGGAAAAAATCGAATCTAATAGGCTTCGGTTAAGCTCACAAATCGAATAATGGTAAAAACTAAGAAAATTCAAAAAAATTACCAAATAATTCTTCAAAACTTTAAGCTTTTTTTATCCACGTAATACATTTATATTTTGTAGGATCTGTATGGTTTTTTTTAACATGTATTAAATAATTAAAGATTTTTGTTCTTTGCTTTTTGAAACTCTTTTTTAATTTTCTGCTTTACACTTTGTTTTTTCTTTATATACTTATATACGTTGTCAATTTATCTGTCCATTTTTTGTATTCAAGTTTTTAATGTTAATTTGGCGATGAAAAACAAATTTTACCAATTGTTTTTATTGATTGCACTTTAGTTTTGTTATTGTTTGTATATTTTTTGTTTATTATTATAAATAACTTATACAAATTCGTTTTGTTTACAAGTGGAATCGTCGGAAAAATGAAAAAAATTGTCAAAGATTTTTTTCTTACAACATTATGACAATTGGTAATAACAGAGATGTTTGCTATCAGTGATGGTAACTTTTATATTGCTTTTCTTAAAAAATATCCTCTTTTAAAGAAAATTACTGCACGCAAATGTCGTTTATATTAAATCTCTCAATAAAATGGAGAGGGTTTAGTTTTTTCAGTATATGTATGTTTTTTGTGCAATTTACGTTTACAAGCGTTTGAAAGAAAGCTTAAAATGTTTGTATCAAATGTTTTTTTCAAAGCATATAGGTATGATGGTAAGCTATCAATTTGAAGTTGTTTTGAAAATAGCATGGACATCTGACATTTTCCAACTTGAACAAAGGTGTTTAAATATTTCTGAAACTTCTTTTAATATAGACTATATTCTTGAATATCGAGTGTAATTTACAATGCAGCTGACAATCCAACTGAAGTTCGGTTGCCATTCGTAATAAACCCATTAGTCAGAAGTCTTCAATTTTTCACTTAATTCACTCGCTTGTACTCTAAAATGGCGCATTTATTATTTTAATTTGAGTTTTTGAACACATATAAAAAAATGTTGCACAATTTAAGTTATAAAAAATTCTGCTTCGCAAATTTGAATTTTTTTTTTTTTTTTTTGTAATTAATGTTCAAAATAAGATTATAATCATTAAACTTTTGGGTAATTCCTTTATTACGAAAATTAATTTTTGTTTTCAATATGAATACTTACGAACATTTTTAAAATTTTATAAGAACAGGGAGCTAATGTTCGAAAATTCTATTGAGGTTTATTTTTTTTTAATTACTGCTATTCACCTGGATATTATTTTTTAATATTTAAAAAAGGCCTGCAGTTTAAGTAAAAAACAAACATTTTTATTCTTTTTTTTTAAATTATATGTTATTGTTAGTACATATCTAATCGTATGTATCATATAATAAAACAAAATTATTAATAAATTAGTACGTATAATGTTAAATAACTTTTTATAACCATTTTGATATAAGTTGCTTAGTAAATAAAAAAATAGCATTGAAAAATAAATATAAACTGTCCCAGCAAACACGAAGCGGTTTTGGTCTTAAAATTAGTAATTTTAAACCAAAGTAATTTTCAAATTAAAATAAGTAATTTTAAAACAAACAAAAAATTTAAGTTTTCGTGTAAAATAAAATGTGATTACAAATAAAAAAATATAATTATTCAAACGTTTAACTATGAGTTTGCCGAGGTGTAGTTTTTTAAACATTATTTATACGATTTTTAAAATAACTAAAATAAATAAAAATTTTTTAATTAAATAATTCTTCATAAAACTTTTAAATATAAAAAAACAGTTTACATTTTTACTGCCTGTGTCACTAAATGCGAACGATAGTTTCTTTCGAACATACATATGTATATATTTAAAACAAAAAATTTAAATTTGTTTTGGTTTAAAATATATTTATTGGAAAAATACTCGTTCGCGTTTAGTGAAAAAGGCAGTTGAAAAAATAATCATTTAATAATTAATTTGTAAAGAAAATGCAATCATGTTATTTTTTGTTAATAATATTAAAATTAATTAACAATTATCTCGGAACAAAATGCTTAGATAAAAATGTCATATACCTATAAAGAAATATGAAGTTTTCAACAAAAACTTAACATCTAGAATTAAAAGCTGTTACATCGGCATTAACAATACATATACATTTTCTTGATATTAAAAACATTTACACATGTTTTAGATTTGTACGGGATCAAATTTATAACTATGAATGTATGTACATATGTATGTATATAAATAGACAGAGTTTTAAAAGAATATAGTACATACACATAAGCAATGTGATAACTAAACTTGTCGTATTTTTATTAAATATAAATAAAAATAAAAAAAACCATAAATTAACATATTTTTTAAAAAAGATTCAATTAAATTCTTTTAAGCTCTGCAAACTTTGATGATTTAATAATGATGACAAAAAAAAACTTTGTGTTTTTCATGGAATTTGGTTACACACAAGGTGTGGGCGTCGCCTTCAATTTTTTTGTGTGTATTACTATAGTTAAACTTATGTTTCAGCTTCTTAACTAAATGCTTTCGATCTCTCCATTAATCTCTATATGCATGTGTTTCACTTAAATATAATAAAGTCGTACCACGGATTTGGTAATGAGTGTATCGTTGTCGTAGAAACAGGTTTGAATGGTGACATTACCATTTAAGACTTTAGCAGGCATCATTTGTGATTCGGGCGCAGCTTCAATGGTCGACTGCCAGGTGTTTGTGGTATTAGCTCCTACCCAGCCCATCTCGAAGAACCACTCTTCCATAATGCGTCCTTTAAATAGAACCTTCTGATCGAGTCTAAAGTTTTCCATTGCCTCAATGGTTGAAAAGTTGATTTCGCGTGAAACGGCTCTTAAGTCTAATATTTTGACTGGTACACGGGCCTCATGCTCGGCATCTGGTGAGGAAAAATCTTTATTTTCTTGCCAGATGACCTTACCTGTGTCAGCATCACGTAGAATCATATAGTTTATTTGAAAACCCCTTTGGATTCTTTCACCCCGATCGACACTATCGCTAGGCGCGTTGCTAGCGTCATCGGAACCCATTTTTTCTAAATTTTCCGTAATTTTGAAGGAGTTTTGAAATATTTTTCAGTCAAATTTGTCTGTTTTGGTGGTTGGTAATGAAAAATGTTTTGGCTGGAGAAGAAAAAAAACTATACTACAAATGATTTGTCAAAGACAGCTGTGCGAGAGAATCGTGGTGCCAGATTTCCAAATGTAATTCTTTCGTATAGGGTGATGATATAGTGTAAGTATAGAATAATATAATATTCTGTGTTAAAAAAAATTAATTGACAAAAAATATAAAGATTTAAACGGGAATGTAGAAAAATCTGATGTTAGACTAATTCTGTTAAAGGAAGTTTAAGATTTCGTAGTATGTACATGTATTATTGGTTATCAGTTCTAGTCGTTTCACAGGTAGTCGATACTTAATTCTTTAAAATTATTTTAATAAAAAAACGGAATATGCTGTTAAAAGTTTTTGCATTGAAAAAAAAAATCTAGCTGATATTGTAGTTGCAAAGTTCTTAAAATATTCATAAAGATTTGCATTTACTACCTCCCTAATAATTAGAAACATTTGCCACAAACAAACATATAAAAATACGGCAACAACAAACAAAGAAAATAAACAATAGTCAGCTGCTTAAAAAATACAACATTTGTTGTTTTTTCACCAATAATTTATTTCAACGCCTGCAAATAAATTAACAAAATGATTATATACGGCGTATATATTGTTAGTAAGTCGGGAGGTCTAATATTTAACCTGGACAATAATGTGCCACGTATAGAACATGAAAAGACCTTTACATACCCACTAGATCTCGTGCTAGATTATAATCCCAAAAAGGTTACAGTGGTGTTTAATCGCAAAGATGGCATAGATGGTAAATTTCTGAATAAATTATAAAAAATGACACAAAATTTCTATAGGTCCCTTAATATCTCCTTAGTTGGCCATGTTTTGGTGACGGTAAATGGTGTTCAAGTAAACGGCTCCACTTTAGAAGACGGTCGTAATGTTAAAACAGTATTGGAAACTCCTGAAAATTATCCCATTAACCTAAAATTCAGCCGTCCCAAAATGACGACAAACGAAAAAATCTTTTTAGCCAGCATGTTTTATCCTCTCTTTGCCATTGCCAGTCAGTTAAGTCCTGAACCCAAGTCGTCGGGCATTGAGGTATTAGAGGCAGATACATTTACGCTGCACTGCTTTCAAACATTGACGGGTGTAAAATTCATAGTTATAAGTGAAACGGGCTTAAATGGTATGGATATATTGCTGCGAAAAATCTATGAATTATACTCGGATTACGCGTTGAAAAATCCATTTTACTCTTTGGAAATGCCTATACGCTGTGAATTGTTCGATAATAAGTTGCAGTCCTTACTAGATTTGGTCGAGAAGACAGGGTTTAATAATATAGAGAAATAAGTAGGGATATGTATTAAACTCGTCATTGCTTTAAATTTAGTTTAATAATTCCATAATAAAACACATTTTTTATTTATTTGAAATAAAATAAAATTTTTATATATGTTGTTTCGTTCTTGCCTTTTTTAATTGTAATAAAAAAAGGCAAATTAAAAAAAAACACAAAAAATTATTAATTCAAAATTATTTAAATCTGGAAAGGAGCTTAAACACCAAGGCCTAGCTTTCATTTAAATAAAAAAAAAAACAGATTTGTTTTTTTAAATTGATAAAACTACACTTTTAACCCGTCTTTAAACCATTAATTGATAACAAATTGTTTTCAACTTCTACATAACAAATAAAAATGCAGTTTGTTTTTATTAATAAAAAAATTGCAGTACAAAAGATAATAAATTAAGCTTAATAAAAAGCAAAACAAAAAACGTGTTACAAAACTTATATTAGACGTAAAAGAATGCATGCATATTGCACTTATTGTGTTAAAAGGACCGTAAAAGTAAGCGAATAGAAATTAAAAAATTTAAATTGAAAAATATGTTTTAAAATACATATTTGAGATATTGACATTTAACTTGAAATTCATTTAGTGACTAGACCACGGGCTTTTGGATAAGCCGAGCCTGGCTTTTTTGGTTGAGTACGTCCTGTTGGTGGACGCCTATTCGAATCCAAAGCTAAAGTCGGGGATATACCCGTGCCACGACTAGTCTTAATACTGCGTACACCATTTGGTGTTGGCATGCCACCATTTGTATTCGGATTTGGGCCATGACCATTTACGTTTGACGAGGCGGCGGCAGCTGCTGCGGCTGCATTAGCACTAGCATTTATGATGCTTTCCAAACGACTACGTATGGAGTTGGTGTGAGTGTCCACAATATCGATATCATCACCGGTTTGCATGGCCTGAGCCAAAACGGCCTGCAGAGATGCTGATACTTTGGGAGTTTTATATTCCTGCGTAGTGCGACAGGGCATTTCCAATTCATAGTTGACAATGTTTTCGCTTTTGAAACGCAGAGATGCTTCTGAGGTATTATTTTTAGCTTCTAACAAGGCATATTCGGATATTGGTCGCCGTCGTTGGATATGAGATACAGGACGTTTATTATAGCTGCCATCGTTATAGATGGGTAGAGAGGAGAATTTCCACTCTTCTTGTTCCTCATCGTACTTGGCTTGCGTGTACAGCCGTTGCTTTACTTCGACTGGCACAAAATTGTCTATTATTAAAAGTTGTCTTTTCAGTTCTTTGACCAATTCATTTTGTGCCATTTCCAATTCTCTTAAATCCTGATTATGTTCAAACTTACAATCGTTTAGTTCCTGTTGTAGAGCCAAGAATTTTGCATAACATTTAGAGAGTTTGCGTTTCTTCAATTCTACTTCTTGTTCCATGGACGTAACAGTTTCTTTTATTTCCAAAGTCGTTTCTTCTTGTAACTCTAGTTTTTGTTGCATTTCAATTTCACGTTTCTTGCGCTCTGCTATCTCCACCAGCTTCTTTTCCAACTCAATTTGCCTTTCGCTATAGGTATCGAGTAAATTTTTGCCTCCCCTAACCATTTGAGATTCCATTTCAGATAATTTTGCAGCCAGCTTAGCCGTCTCCAAACGTTCACATTCCAACTGTTCGTTTGTTTTGGCCACTTCTTCTTCCACCTCATTTTCCTTATCCGATTCGGCTTCTTCTTTCTCCTCATCCGCCTCATTCTCTTCCGTGTTAAGGTGCGATAAACTTTCATCCATATCCTTATGCAGATGTTGCCTTTCCTTTCTTTCGATATTGGTCTTCTTAACAATTTTCTTGGGTGGCTTTTCGACTTTAACGTGTTGTTGCTGCTTGGAACCAATCAAACGTTTAAGACGTTCAATTTCTTCCTGATATTCCTTAAGTTTAGCATCCTGAGGATCTTCATTCTTAATAGGCTGATTCTGTATAGCTTTAGCTCGGGATGCATAACGCAAGGTAGTTAAAGTTTCATTATAGTTATAGGCTGAGGGTCCTATGTTAGCAATCATAATGGTTTTCGAATTGCCACCTAAGGAATCTTGTAAGAGACGTGTTAGCTTGGAGTCACGATACGGTACATGGGGTGAACTTTCAGCCAAGGCTGAAATAACATTTCCCAACGACGACAGGGCTAAATTAATTTTGCTCGCCTCCTTAAGTCGTTCGGCTGAAGCACCTGTTTTACTTTGTCTCTCACTGCCTGCCAAATCAATGAGATTTAGTTTGCCTACTTTAATGGTGTTGGTTTCAATGTCGCACATTTCGATTTTAATTATAAAAATTGCATGAGATCTGGAAGAGGAGAAAAATAATTATTGTCTTTTACTACATGCTGTTTGTATCAGGCGTAACCCAGGTACAAACAGATCTTATCAAATCAACGATAAAAACCAAAAAGTCTTCTTAAAAAGTATTGAGTTTGATTGATTTTTAATCCTATTTGCTGTTTGCCTTAGGCGTAGCCCGAATGGATGTAAACCAGTAAAGTTAAGTTAACAATTTTAACCCTTACAATTATTTTCATTTCTCTTCAATAAAATATTTACTACAAGGCAACTAAAATATCTCTTACCTTGAACTGTGTTCGTTCATGTTGGTGAAACCAATGGTACGATTTTTGTTTCCCACCTTCATGACATTCATCATGTCATCGACACTCTTACACGTTATGGAATGTAGATTCGGTACATACACCCCCGAAGTGCTTTCACGCACCTCTAAATGCTTCGAATTCGGTTTTAGCAAATCCCTCAACTCTTCCATGTAGATTTCTAAATATGAAACATCAACTAAAAACTGAAAATTCTCAGTGCGATTGATGTGCAACCAAATTTGTTCGAATGTACGCGGTATTATGCCAACTAATTCATCGCTGCCTCGAATACCTTCCATGGTAAAGGTTTTGCCAGTACCTGTCTGGCCGTAAGCGAAAATGCACCCGTTGTAACCTTCCAAAACCGAGCTGACCAATGGGAATACAATCTCATTGTAAACCGTAGTCTGTGATGATCCGGCATCGTAGACAGCATCATATGTAAAGACTTTGCGTTGTTCCTTTTGCGAATCTGAATAATTGGAAATTTCAATAACACCACGATTAGGATAAACTCCGATGACCTCATCGTAGCCTTCTGAACGTTCCTTATTGCTCATGGGTCGACATCGTACCACCACCTGCACGCATTCATTTAGGGTTTGACTATTAGCCGTCCCAGG
The DNA here is from genome assembly GCA_003055125.1 of Paykullia maculata. NCBI lineage: Eukaryota > Metazoa > Arthropoda > Insecta > Diptera > Rhinophoridae > Paykullia > Paykullia maculata. The sequence goes on along the minus strand of NDXZ01023993.1, from coordinate 9,582 downwards.
TCTGCGCGATCTAGCACTCATAACGACGACAACTACAGGTTACCAAGGTAAATTTTTTAATACTAGAAAAAAAAATAAAAATAAACGTAGGCTAAAGTAAAAGTGGTAAAAATCAATAACAATATTAGATGAATCACTTAATTAAGAACGTTCGTTAAAATTTCTAAATTTTTACACAAACACAGATATACAAATCTTTATTTATTTAACAAAACACTTCTCTCTAATTTGTTTAACTTTGTTACTGAAGTTCCATCCAAAATATTACTCAACTTTTTTTTTCTTTTAGTTTCCACTCCTCGCACCAAGTTTACTATTTTTCTTTGTTATATTTCTTTTCAACTTTATCTAAAATATATTTTTATTTCTGTAGTTTACTTTATATATGGACATTTTTAAATTATTTTTTATAAAGCTTTTGTATAATTATTTTGTTACTTTAAATTATTTATAAAAATGTTCGTTTTAGGAAATGAACAACTAATTTGAGAAAATCAACAGTAATGGCAATTAGTTATTTTTTTTAATTATTTCAGCGGTTTAGTTAGTCACAAAAAAAAAAGAAATGTAGCGTTTTTTTTGCTAAATAAATTAATTACCCAATTGTAATTTTTTTAAATTTATATAAATAAATTTAAATGATTAAGTGTTGCATTCATATTCACGAATATAGCAGTTTGTCCAGGGATAGGATATAAAAATGTTTGTTGGTATCAAATACTATTGTTAAAATAGTGCCAAGGCGAATTCATATCAGGTGAGTTTTTCACATAAAAGAATGTAACTAGAATGTCTTTTCTAAGCTAGATTAAATAAAATTCATTCACTAAACGTATTTTTTCTGTTGTTTTCCATTTTTCAAAAACAAAAGCAATTTTATGTTATCAAAACAAAGAAAAGTAAACGTACTTTTACAAAAGCATTTAAAACTGAATTCGCCTTGCTTTAGAGCAAAAAATATTCAGCTGGCGAATTGCAATCACCTTATATGAATTCGCCTTGTTTTTTGCCTTGTATATGTTGTCACCACGCTGTTACATTAAATTCACCTTAATCTAACCCCAATTAATACTCATTGTTTTACACCAACAAAGTGGCGAAAATGCATCATGCGAATACTTATGCATTTTTCAAAACTTGGTAACCCTAGTAAACGTTTTTGATAAAAACTTTAAAGGAATTGTTGATATTAGAAATCGGTGGAGGAATTTTTTATTAAATCGAAATTGATATAATTTAAAATGTGCCAAGTCGCCAATTAAATTAAGTTACGTGTGATTTTGTTGAGTGTGAGTGAAAAATCAGTGTTTATTTAGTTGTTTTGCCACAAAACAATTGAAAAGCGTCTGCAGCAACACAACAACAAGCAGGAAAGCTACCGCCAAACGACTGACATATTGTTAAGAACAATTGTCTTAGGAATTTGTAGTAAAGTTTAATAAACTAAAAAAAATATAGAAACATGGATCAAATGTTTAGTCCTGGGTTTTCTATACCCAGCATTGGCACTCCTTTGCATCAAATGGAAGCCGATCAACAGATAGTTGCCAATCCGGTATATCATCCCTCAGCCATAAATCAACATAATAACCATGAAATCAATACAAATAACGCCCACAATGTGTCGGGTAGTAATATGTATGGTCATGATTTAAGTCACATCATGGGGGGAAACTCACCAGCAACGGGTTCAAATACTGCAAACATGGGTCAACATCCTACAATGCCAGTACCACATAAACAAATACAATCATATCAACCGTCGTATCAAAGTTCGATGTCATCTACAATGGGGACGCAAAATAGTGGAAGTTCTGGAAGTACGGCGGCACCTCAATCACTAATGCAACCACAGACACCGCAAAGTCTTATGTCTCCAATGGCGCCCATGAGTGATAGAAATGATAATTTGAGCAATATACATCAAACCATGGGTCCGGCAACGCCTATGACACCCATGACACCTGGTTCTGCGGATCCTGGAATTGTACCACAACTACAGTAAGTTGCAGAAAATCTTTAGCTGTTCTCTTGTTTCTAATTGTTGCTTTATTTTGCAGAAATATCGTTTCAACTGTTAATTTATGTTGTAAACTTGATTTGAAAAAAATCGCTCTACATGCTCGTAATGCTGAATACAATCCCAAACGTTTTGCTGCGGTTATAATGCGTATTCGTGAACCTCGCACTACAGCTTTAATATTTTCTTCGGGTAAAATGGTTTGTACCGGGGCAAAAAGTGAGGATGATTCACGTTTGGCTGCTCGCAAATACGCTAGAATAATACAGAAATTAGGATTTCCAGTAAGTTTTTTTTAAGAATTAATTTTTTGTTTTAAATGTATTTTCCTCAATCCCTTTTTTTATTTACAGGCCAAATTCCTTGATTTCAAAATTCAAAATATGGTCGGCTCCTGTGATGTTAAATTTCCCATACGTTTAGAGGGTCTGGTACTAACTCATTGTAATTTCTCTTCGTATGAACCAGAACTGTTTCCCGGACTTATCTATCGTATGGTCCGTCCACGTATTGTCCTACTAATATTTGTATCTGGTAAAGTTGTATTAACGGGAGCTAAAGTACGCGGCGAAATTTATGAGGCATTCGATAAAATATTTCCCATTTTGAAAAAGTTTAAGAAACAATCTTAACGTTCATATACTACTTTTGCTACAAGTTACTACTGTTTGGTGTAGTAAATTAAAGAATAAAGAAGCTTTATTTCTTATTAACATATTAAAAATAAGTTCGCTTTTAGGGGTTTCCTTGCAACAATTATGGGTCGGCTATGTATAGCGATTAAACAGCATAAGCGTTGCCAACTGGTAGCTATAACTTAATGGTTACCAGTATTTAAACGCTTGACAAATAAAATTGATAAATGAAAGTTGTAATTTACTGTCTTTCAAATTGTTTTGGCGATTGGCGAACTGCAGTTCGTTTGATATCGGTATTCGACCCATCAAATTTATTTGGTATTATTTACTATTCAATTTATTTGTTACTTTCCAAATTAATTTCCAATATTTAAGTAGGTATGTAAGTTAATCATTTTTGTTAAATAAAACTTATTTTTAAGTACTATAATTTGTCATATTGCCTGCTACTCTCAACAAAAACCCTCTACAATTTTAGTTTTAAAATAAATTTATAATTAAATAAAAATTAGATTTTGATTTTTTTTGTATTAAACCAGTTTTTTATTTACTTATATTTGAGGTGTTCCTTTTTTCAATTTTAACGAAATGGTGAGCACAAAAACGTTGGTAATTTAAAACAGAGATTGTAAGCTTAACATTAGGTTTAATATCCAGCCTTGTGTCCATTGTTATTAAAAGCAAATTTTATGTGGTAGTAAAAAATGGTTCCACTAAAACGATACTCGTAATAAATTATTTTGTTTGAAGATACTTTTTTACAAGCATTGGGCCATTAAACCACCTAAGTTATCGAATTCAATTTTTTCTGTTATATTTTTAGTTTTGATTTTTTCGTCTTGCGAAGCAATTACCACCAAATAACCATCATGTTTCCAGCCATACTGTTTCATCCATTTGTCCAAAGTGGAATCTGTAATATAAAGAAAAAAACCGGTATTGCTTTTTTGGCAGTTTTTTTTTATTAATTCAACTTACCTTCAATTCCACCCAATATTTCCTTCAATAAACTTTTTTTGATTTTCTGGAATGTAATATTCACTACATGACAAACAAATTTACGTATCGAGTCATGGAAACCCTGAATGTGACGGAAAACGTTCTTGTTTACTTCAGCTCGTTGCCAAAACAAAGTGAAATCTGCGCGTTCCAAAATGTCAGCCAGTTCGATAATGGTTTGTACCGTCTCGTTCTTCATTTGCTGCGGCAACAACAAGCACTTTGCCATTACAAAATCGGTATGTGGCAAATTGGTCAATGACTTTAACAAAATGGTGAAGGTAATATCGAAGTTCAACATATGAGGATTAAATTGATACAATTTTAATACTGCCAAATTGGCCTCCAAGTCATAAGTGTTGTTTTTAGCTTGATCTTCAACATAGGCTTCCAAAGTTTTCAAATGGTCTGGATTGTATCTTTAATGAATGGTAGTAGACATATTGACAAATTTTTAGGTTATGTTTATAAACTTGCAGGCATGTATTTTTGCTATTTACGGAACTTACCTTTCGATGCAGCCCAACATTTCTTGTATAGTTTGGCTTTGGCCATTTTCCATTGTCACCATATGAGGCATTTTTGATGAAATTATACTGTTTAAGCAAACAAGTGAATATTTGTTTTAAAAAATATGTACCACCAAATATTATACCAAAAGTAGAAACACTAAAATTGACGTTTGTAAAGAGAAAGGCTGAGAGAAGTGATGACAAATATAAAACAAAAAACGCTTAAGTTATTGAAGGGGTAACTCTGATAACAGAGGGATTTTTGTTTATATATTTTTCTATACGGTTTTGAAATGATCTTTAAAAAAATCGAAAACGGTGAAGCAAATTTAAAAAAGTAAAAAAAAAAAAAATTATAAATAGTCGAAAAACCCTTAAATATTATGAAAAAAATTCTAAAAAGTAAAAGTTAATTATAAAAAATTTTAAAAATGTTTATAGTCGAAAAATCGATTGTTTAAAAATGTAAAATGGTCGATAAATTGAAAAAAATATTTTATAGGAATAAAAAAATTTAAAAAAATGTTTGGAAACAATTAATGTATCTTAATTAAGATTTTTTATAAAGAAATAAAATAAAATGTTTAAACACAGAAAACTCAACTAAAACTTACATTTTCAAATAAAAAAGTTAAAATTTTATAAAAATAAAAAAACTTTTGAAATAAAATTTCCTCCATTGTTTAATAGCTCCCACAAAGCATCCTTGCAAAAATCATTAAACCTATTTATTATATACAGAGTTAAATTTCATTCGAAAATTCATAAAAATCCGCATTTCGCAATTTGTGAAAATGTAAAACAAATTTTTATGTATGTATGTAAGTATAAAATTTGAGAACTGAAAAATAAATATTCGCTTCAATTTCTACGTAAAAACAAAAAATCTTTAGGTGACGCCTTAAAGTATGTTAATTTTTTTTTGGGAAGCGGTATTCGGTCGGATGCTGAACATTACGACAAACCTTAAATAAATGTGCCAAATATCTTATGCATACATACATACATACGTAAAAATCCCACATTTATCCAAAAATACATTAAAGCCGGTGAAGTCAAAACACATTTGACACTAAAAACAGCATAAACTTTTGTACAACACCTTTAAATGTAGGGGAGTCATAAAGTCCTTAAAACGCAATTAAATATTTTATTTAAGCAAAGACGTCGCGCCGTTTGACACTTACCACCGCTTACAAAATGATATATAAAACAGTTAAATGTTAGCTTTAATATGCATTTCTAGTTGCAAGTTTTATGGAAAGAAAAATGTAACAAAACAAAAAAAATTTTTTGTTAAGAAAAACAATAAATTTATCACAATAATACAGTTTTTTAAAAATTACAATTAGAATCGCTTTAAATTTCAAAACAAAGTTAAAATATTGTTATAAAGTGGAATGATAACTTGACTTTCTTTTTTTTTTCATATATTGAATTGGACCGACCCCCTGGTTACATTGTGTCATCAGTGTTGCTAGTTGTAGGTACACAGCCTTTATCTCTGCTGATATTGTCTGTGTAAATTTTCTAAGCAAATGCCCTTGTGATGTTTACAGAGAAATCATCCCCTAATATTAACAAATCGAATAAATAATTAAACTCCATTATGTTGGAAGATACATTTTTTGTTTTGATTTTATGTGTGTGTGTGTGTGTGTGTTGTCTGTGTTATAAAAATATGGCATTGCTTAAGCAGTAGGTTTGACATCGGTTAAAGTCCTGCTGTGATACCACCTGGTGAGGGATTGTGGTTGGTTGTTGATATATTTTGTATAAAGATATTTATTTGTAATCATATTTAAATAGCTTGTAAAATTTATTAGCACAGTTTCAATAAGAACAAATCAATTAATATTTGTTGTCAAACGTTTGCCGTTACTTTTGGTATTGAATTTTTTTTTATAATATTTAGAAAAAAGTTTTAAATTTTTTTAATTCTAGTTATTTTTTAAGAAATCCCTTTTAATTAAAAGTGCCAAAAAAGTTTTTAGAAACACAAAGATATATATATATTAGGTTTCGATGTATTTTTCAATTACAAACAATTTTTTATAACTCAACAATTAATAACTTATTCGTTTAGGAAATGTTCAAATTATTTATAAAAAAAAAAAAATTGTATTATGGACAATTTTTAATAAGTTTTTTATCTACAATACATACATATTAAAGATATACGATAAAAAAAGGTTTTAAACTATAAATATTTTTTGATTAATTACTTGTTACGTATTCTTGGTAATTTTTATATTGTTTTATTATTCGCTTATTCGCACTATTTATATTTTCTTATCCCAATTGCAAATATGTACTTTAAAACTCACGCAGGCGAAAATTTTGTAACAGAAAAAAAACTCGTGCAATAAAATCACACCGCACATAACAGGTTATTTTCACATCTTTAAGAAAGAAAGAAACAAAATAAGCATTAAGAAATAATCGAATCATAATTTTTTTTCTCTATGATGTATTTTTTTAATATTTCTTTTCACTTTCTTTCTTATGACCCTTCTTCTTGTTGCTCTTTTTCTTTTTATCACTGCCCCATTTTTTATGCTCCTCCTCAGATTCCTTGTGCTCGCGTTCCTTCTTATACTTCTTATGATCCTCATCGTGATGTCCTTTCTTATAGTGGCCTTCGTGTTTCTTGTGCTTTTTTTTCTTGCCCACCTCACTTTCCTTCATTTTTTTGTGTTCTCCCTCTTCCTTATCATGATGTTTATGCTCTTTGCCCCATTTCTTATAATGTCCGCCTTTATCTTCATCATCGTAGAATTTATTTTCTTTAATGTACTCATCTTTATGGAATTTCTTATGATGTTCCAATTCCTTGTGACCCTTTTTGTATTTCTTATTTTGATGATTCTTGCCGCCCTTTACGTGTTTGCCATGTTTATGTTCTTCACCATATTTTTCTTCTTCGTCCTCTTTTTTATTCTTTTTGCCACCCGAACTCTCATGATGATGTTTATGGTCTTCCTCTTCATGGTACTTTTTCTCATCTTCATCCCATTCTTTGTGCTCCTTGTTACCCGTTTCTTCTTTGTGTTTCTTTTCTTTGTGCTCTTCTTCTTTAAACTCTTCACCTTCTTGCTTTTTTTCTTCGGAAGATTCTTCTTTGTGCTTTTTAGCCAACACCACACTGGAGAGGAGTAGGGTAAAAACTAAAAATACCTTTAAAGAGTAACGCATTTCTAACAACTACTAATTGACTTCTGTAGAGTATGTTGACTTTTATACCAATAAACAGTTGGAATCGATGTAATGCAACCAGCCTAACGACCACAATTGATTTGTGCAATTGGCTTACTTAACATGAACAAATTATGCTACGAAAGTGTTAGTAAATTAGATTAATTTTTATGGTTGATTGAGTTGTACAAATTCATAATAAGTATCTAATAGATTTTTTTATAACCAAGATTAAGTTTTGGTTAAATGTTTATATATTACTTTTTAACATTTTTTGTTGAAATTTGTTTTAGATTTGTCATAAGGGTTATGTAAGAAATACTTATGTGTACAAGTTAAGTGTATTTAAGGTAATATGTATGTAGTTCACTAAGGTGGCGATTATGAACTTAATTTTTTTTTAATATTTTACTTTTAATTTAACTTAAGTATAATTATTTTCATAGTTCCCATTTTAAAAGTCATTTTTTTGTGCAAAAATATTTATAATTTGCCATTTTTGCTTTTACAGTAGACTCACGGTAACGTGACCTATTAAAAACCGAGCGCGTTCACGTTTGCGAAGTTGTTCATGTTGTCGAAGGTGTAATTCTTTTAATTTTTCAAATAAATTAGACATGTGTTTTAATTCAAATTCATTTCGGTTGTGCTTGGAAGATCTTCAGCTTCAAACTGCTGTAGTACAAACGAATGGTGAAACCAATTTTTTAAAATAGCAGCTGTCATCATGACGATTTGGAGCAATTGTAGTCCACAGAAGATTCAAAATTTCTAAAAGAGCTAGGATTTTTTGCCTTTGCAATCACAAGAAGTTTATTTTTATGTAGCCCTGTTGCGTTTGTCCAAGCTAGAAGAGTGACGCGCTGTTTTTCCGTTTTTCTTTCAGGAGCATTTTTTTCTTGAGATGATACGTATGTTCTGTCAGGTAGCAGCTTCCAAAATAATGCCATTCGTCTGCATTATAAATTTGATCGTGAGACATGTCTAGCTCTTTAATTTTTGCTTGTTCTTGAAGGGGTCTTCAAGTTCAGGTCTAAAAGATAACTTTTCTCCACTTATTTTTATAAAACGCACACCATAATGTTTCTTAAATTGTTGCCATCATCCATCACACGCATTAAAATTGCTTTAAGTTTCTTTAATTTTTTCTTTAACTATTAATCCATTGACAGGATAATTTTTTTATCTCTGTTGGAGAAACCAACTGTACAGTGCTTTTTTCATTTTAGGAAGTTCAGAACACTTCAAAGTTTTTCGCATTCCAGGTCCAGAAAATGTATTGTTAACACATTTTAAAATTTTCTTCCTTTTTTTTTGATAGCGCAAATTGTTGACTTTGCAATACTGTACTGCTTTGCTAAGCTAGTTACGCTTGATCTTCCTTTAATTTTTTCTATTACATCCACTTTTTTATTTAGAGACAAGAATTTTGGTAGTTTTGGCGACCTTTTTAGGAAAAACTTTAGATTAGATCATGCCAAATCAGCAGCGCGCACTAAACTAAATGTCAAGCCACATCAAAAAGTTGTTCACGTTATAGGGCTTTCTCATCGTGTTCACGCTGCAGAGCAGTCTATGTAAAAAATTATGTTCATGTTAGCCGGTGTTCACGTGAGGCGGTGTTTTTGTTACCGCGAGTCTACTGTAATAGTTAAATTTTTTCTTTCTTTTATTATTATTTTCTCTTTTATTTCTTTACAAAAACAAAATAACGTTGCTTTGTTTATGTATGTATATGAAATCATATTTCAATTAACTAAGTAACCTCAATTCGGAGATATTTTTTTTTATTAATTTTTTGACATGGTATAACTACACAAGGTAGTCCTATTGACCCAGCTGATCGTCAGCTGTTTTCCTCAATTAAAATTCATATTGTCAAAATTTGTTTGTTTGTTTTGATTTTTCATTTTCGTTTATACAAAAATTATATAAAATTGTGTTACTGTCAAAAACATTACGAATTTTTCTACACAAACAAAATGCATGTAACTTTGTTGGTGTTGTGTTTGTTGTAGCAATGAGTTTACCTTGTCTAGTTATACCATGTTTTTTTATATAAAGTTTGCTTCTTAGATGCCATGAAGAGGGAGAAAATTACTTCCTTATGTATAGAACATGGTGTAATTATTTTATAACGTGATTGAAGTTCGAATTGGATTGAATTTTGCGAGAGAGAAATCTTTTTTATACCCTTCACACACACACATGTGTTAAG
>NDXZ01023992.1:0-10802 GCA_003055125.1 Paykullia maculata | reverse complement strand
GTATAGGTATGTTCACAAAAATTGTTTTATTTTACTTTGTTTACATTTTTGTTAAACTATGCTAAAAAAAGTTTAAAAAATCCAATTTTTTACTGCATTTTCTTAAAAAATATACAATAACAAATTTTTTCCGGCGATAAAATGTTCAAAGGGTTATTAATTTTATACTTGCTTACAACTTTGCCGAAGACATTAAAACGCTATCACCAAGTCTGAATGAGTAATTGGCTAAAAGGTTATAGTACCATTTTCGGAAGATTCACCAAGTGTCCCAATATGTTGAGGCCCATAAAATCAAAACGCGAACTAATATTGCAAAACGGGGCAAGGGTTTTACTCAGCTTAAGTAGTACTATCGAACCTATATAGCCAAGTCTGTGTATTTTTTTCACTGTCGCACAGTGTAGCTAAACAAAAACGTCCAGTTAACCAGTTTTGTTACGTATTTAGGAATATATTTTATATCAGTTTGAAAGCATTTTGCCTTAAATAAAAAACCAAAGCAATATCTTTCATATTATAAATTTTACAGCATCTGCTCTCAAGTGATATAAAATATAAATTATATTTTTTTATAATTTAGTAATTCTATATCAAAATTTTAAAATATATTTTTTGACTAAATTTTTTGCCTTTTATTTTCAGATTTTTCTTTACAATAATGACTATAATTCACAGCTCTTGGTTCTCCATTAGTTAATCCACCAAAAGCAATTGGTTAACTACTAGTTAGGCAACAGCTAATTCTGTTTACCTAAAGTTATGCTATAGCAATGTACAAATATTAATATTAAATATTTTTTTATTATTTGTTAGGCAACAGCTAATGCTTTGAAGGTTTTATGTTTTTTTTTTATAAACAGAAATACTTCAATGTTACCTTCAACTATGATATTTAGCAAAGTACCAATAAACTAATGATTGAACTAATAAAATTTCGCCCTTAGAGTCTTTTGAGAATATGGTTTCTTTTAATCTAAATTTTTAAATTTTGTAATGCTGTAGGATAAACAATATTTTTAAAATTTTTCGCCCGGAGCATGAATATATAAAATTGTGAGCCTTTCTGTTTAAAAAAAAACAAAGTATTGTGCTATATATATATAAAAAGTAGCATAAACATAAAAGTACCGTTTACAATTTTTAGCTTAAAAGTTTAATTAACAATTTTATACAAAACAGTCATAATTTAATTGAAAAAATCTTTTTTTTATTCGAGTAAGACTCGGTGTATTATATAAAATTGGTAAACTGGATACCTAAGTTTTTCCTTTTCCACTACCTAATAAATCGTTTTCAAGTTGAACCATGCTATAAAAAATGTTATGTCTGCAAGAACAAAGGTTTAAATTTTATTCAAATTCTATTAACTTATTGTTAAATACAGTTTCCCATTTTCTTCCTTTTGGGTACTTTTTTTTATTACCATACTAGTATCAAATTTTTTTTTTCTCAAATTGATGTCAGTATAATCGTAAAAGCTGGTTAAAACTTTTTCACGAGTTATATTGAAGTTTAAAAAAAAATTGTTTTCAAAAAGCACCGAAAATATTTTTATATTTTGTCATGGAGTAAATTTCGAATTATATATCTCTTTTTATTGGTTTTGTAGTTACACAGAATACATAGTTTTGCAGATATAAGTTTAGCGATTTTTTAATTTTTTACTCTTTTTAACATCCTTAACATTTAAATATCTAAAAATCCCTTATAATAAATCTTTACATTGGAAGAGGTGCAGATAAATCAAAGTTTATGTTACTGACGATATGCATTTGTGCTGTACAATAATGAATCAGTCAATCATTAAATTTACCCTCTTGCATAAAAAGATGAAAATGGGCGTGGCACCCGAATTTTCAAAAAAGTTAAGCCTAATGTCCCTTTCAAGTTATCAATAAAAAGCTGTAAAAATTTTAACAGTGTGGGCAGCTACAATATACAAACATACATACTTACATATAAACGTTTTATATATATACATACATAAGTATGTATAGTATGTGCGTCGATTTCTCTAAGTAGATCTACATTTTGTACAAACAACTTATTAAAAGGTTTAATAAATCACATAAAATGATAATAAATTATAGTTTCATTAATTCAAAGTTTAATTCTAATATTTCTGTTTTATTATTTTAATGAAAAACTAGAGGTTAAAACATTACTAATGCAGCTTTCAACTATTTAATACAAACCTTAATAATGTACGTTAAAAATTACAAAAACTAATGGTTGCCTAATGGTATTTATATGACCGTAATTTATTAAGGCTCAGGCTTAAATGACCAAAAAAATTTTTTTGGACAAACTTGTTTGTTTTCTTAACTTTTTTCTATAACTCTTACAAGTTTGAATACAGCGAAATTGTTTGTGTCTGTGGTAGTAATAACTTAAACCGCTTATAACTCCTTAAATACAAGTAGTAATAAAGTAAGATTCTTTTAAATGTTATGTTTTTGTTAAACATAGAAAAAACATTAACTGAACTGTTATGTTATTATGTCATTGAACTGTTATCTACATTAACATGCAGTAAAAAGGAAGGATTCATATATTCGGCGGGGCCACCTGTGGTGAAGGGTAGAACAAGTTACGTTATTAAAGGGTTCAAAAAATAACGAAAAAATAAAAAAAACTTAACCAATTTACATTACCTATCTTTAGCTGAAATACATGTTTAAAAACATTTTTTTTTTCATAGTATAACTATTATAAAGATATTGAATGTGTATGAATATTTTGATTGTATATTTGTATGTATATATACAAACATTTTTATAATCATGACCAAACTTTTGATAAAGACCTCTTTTTGACCTTTTTCATGTTTTTTCTTTTGCTTGAATACTTTTTATAAATAAATGAATCCCCTTATTACGGTTTATGGGTTTCACTCTGTTTCCCAACAATAAAATTTACACAACGTTTTAAATAAATATCCTACTTAAATCTTCATGCGACATTAAACTAAATTGTGTTAACTATTTAAATATAAAATATGTTTCCTTATTAAAGCATTGTGATTACTTTGTACTTAAAATAAGAAAATTCATTTTGCCATTTTTGAGTTCGACAAATAGAAGAGGAAATCTAAAAACTCACTTGTGCAGTCCCTAGTATAAACAAACAAATTCATTGTGCCGTGTACTTGGCTGAAAATAAAAATCATCATAATTTTAAGTCTTATTGTTTTTTTTTCCTTATATAATGCACAGTAAATGGGTTAAGCTGTGAGGTTAAGACAACTTAGATGCAAAGAGAATGGGAAACAAATAACATATGTTGCATTATTTAAGTGGCGCCATATTGTCTGCTGTTTTAGTACTATTCAAAGTGAGGAAAAATGGTAACGATGCACTTAGATGACGCCATTGCAGAACATTGTTCTTGCAGCTCTTGCTTATTACCGACAAATTAAATGCATTTAAAGGATGCCAAAAAGTTTCGTTTTAGCCAACTAACCAAAACCGTAAGGCAACATAAATTTAAAGCTTTTTTTCAAAATAATCACATTTCTTACCATTTCTTACTTGTCATAAGCATAGCATACTAATAACAAAATATGAGATTAAAATGTCAATTTTTCCAATTCTGCTATTAAACGGCCTTTCTATACCCTTCACCACAGGTGGCAAGCCATGTCCGTCTGTGCATCTGTCAGTCTGTTGAAATCAACTTTTCTCAGCCCCCCGATGTCGTACGTACCAGTTTTTGGTATCAAACCATTAGAAATTTCTTCAAGATTCTTGCTATGACAATCACCGAAGTCCGACAATTAACGAGATACATATAAGCAAAAAAAAAAAATTTTTTTTTTTACACAAAATAATTATATTGGTGTGATTGCATGTCTTTCGAGAAATTAAAAAAAAAATTCTGAGATATAAACATTTTTTTTTACACAAAAATTATTATTATGTGCAAGACATGCCTTTTGGGAAAATTTCAAAAAAATTTACTAATTGGCGCAGATACTTAATATCATAAAAAAATCATGTTTTCTAAGACTTTAAATACCTTTCGGACATGTACGTACATATAAGTATATATATACACACATACATACATAAATACACGTAGTGAAGGATATATAAAATTTGGCACAGCCAAATATAGCGATATTACTTGTTTAACCTGCTATTGGAGGTTACAAGCAGTGTTGCCAACTTGACCATTTTCAAAAGAACCAAAATCTAGAAAAAGGCCACTTTGTTGCACTTGATTTAAAGTCTTCTATTTTAGTTATTTATTTTTACTTAAGGTCGCCAAATGATCGAAGTTCGACCGTAGTTCATTAAATTTGCAAGTTTAAAGATAAAAAAGGTTGGTTTCAAAATACTTTCAAATCCATTGAGCGATGTATGTATGTGTTTCTTTACATTTCCAAATTTACGTCATTTGCTTAAAACTACTAAAAACGATTTATGTTTACTCATTTATTTGTAGAAATCTTATTCTTACCAACTTTTTCGACGTAATTTCAAACAAATAGTGCTTTGTTATTTATGATAACAATCTGTTATCACTTTTACTTTGGCAATTCAAGACCTTGTTTGCTGCTATAAACTGGTTTAAAAACTATGCCGTTCACATTGGTATTTTTAACAGTTAACAGAAAAGTTATAATAAAAAGGTTAAGCTGCGGTTACATTAAACAAATATTTACCAAAAAAGCGTTACCATATTTTAAGCAAAAAATTACTTAACCCTTTTTGCTCCTACAAGAATTTTTGAAGAGCAAACATTGTCGAAAAACTCCCTTAAGATTTTCATAATATTTTTAATACATTTTCAAATTAATAAAGAAATTTAAAAATAAATTTGACTAATGTGACCATAGCTTTACACAGAAAAAATATCGACAAATCGAAGTAAACAAAATATTTTCTTCAAATTAAATTTATGGTTTAACAAATTTTTTGTTAATACAATTAAAAATTTTGTTGGTATTTAAAAAAAAAAAAAGATGTCAAAGTTGTTTTAAAAAAAAAAGTTTTTAGAAATTCGGAAAATTACAAAATAAACAAACGAAAAATTGTTTTCATGTGCCGACGTAGTGTAGTGGTTAAAGTGCTTGCCTACAAAACCAAGCACCCCAGGTTCAAATCCCAGTGAAGACAAACAAATTTCATCGTGGTTTTCGAGCTTTAAACATTAAGTAAAAGAAAGGAAATAAAAAGGATAACATCATAGGAAGGCGCAAGGCACCTCTTGGGATTATTAGGAAGGTCGTGCAGCGCCACCTTTCGGAAACATTATATTTAACAATTTGTTTTGTTAATATGCAAATAATTTTGTTGACTTGACTGTTAACAATCAGCTTACAAATGTCGTTATTGTATTGTCAAATTCTATTGTTGGTTGAGTTTTAATTAAAATTTTAATTGTATTAACAAAAAAATTAATTGTATTTACAACACTTTTTTGTCTGTGTAGAAATAGAATTTAGCCTAACGACCAAATAATTCTATATGGTACTGAAAAAAAGAACATCTTCTAATTTTGGCAAACAGTTTTTAAAATCATTTTTAATGTTTACAGAATTTCCTTCGGTATACCGTGAACTAAGAAATCCTTGAACATCTATTAGTTTCGTAGTTGTATTAGTTCGTAAGGAATACTTACGCACATTTATGTACACATGTATGTGTGTTCTATAACGCACATTCCAATACAGTAAGATAATAAGGGATAAAACATTTATATAGTAATGACACAGCTTAAGTTATTTGAAATATTTAACCACATACATATGTACATATGTATATATTTTGCCAACACAAACATATGTACATATTTATTTTTTCTTATATCTTATATTTGTAAAAGAAATTTTATTGTTTTCCTAAGAATTTATTTTATAAAGGAATTTCTTTTGTTGTAAAATGACAGTCCATTGGTTCTAAATGCTATTTTAGTTTATGAAAAGCCATCTCATAATCCCAGAAAATAGTCAATTGTAATGAAATGTGTGATGACATGAAAAATTGTAAGAAATGATTTTCCATTGTTCTTTTGTATTTATTTTTAAAAATCGCTAAAAAAAATTAAATGTTCAATTGGTTGTGATTAATTGAGAAAATTTTTAGGAATTACATTAAACATTTTTCATAGCTTTTAGATACAGGGGTAAGAGTTTCTAGGAAAATTTCCGCTCTGGCTTAATGTATGTGAGGAAGCATTAAATAGCTTGAAACGAGTCAAATCGTTTTATAACTTTTAACTTTAATCCATACATTAACACAACAAAATTATTGAATTCACAAAATATCGTATAGGTTATACGAGTATATTATAGAATATTCATACAAATTAATGAACAAATCGCCAGAAAATTTGAAAACTAATTGTAAAATCAAATGGCATAAAACTTTTATAAAAGGCTATACAATTAACACTTAATATTAAAACCGTTAACCATTTTAAACGTTTTTTTTTCACGAATGCTTAAGGAATAGAATACGACTTTATAAGTATATATTCCCTCTAGGGATGGGCAAATGCAAACAAAATATCGATATTTTTATCAATATCGATTTCGGTCGATATATATTAAATAAAATATGTTGATATTTTGTTAATTCATAAAACAAAGAAAAAACAAACTTAATGGCCCACAGTCATAGTCATAAACAAAGTGTACTTTAGGAGTCGTAAAGTACACTTTTGTAAAAGTATGCTTTTGGTGTACTATAGAAGACTACCTAAAAACACAAAGTCAGCAGGTTTTCGCAAAAAAGAGCAGCCCGAATCAATTTTCATAACTTTTGTATTTTTTTAAAAACTTTTGTTGTCTTTTTTTGGGTTTTTCGTTTCTATTTCATTATTTTAGAAAAAAAAATTAAAATTAATTTCTGATTTTTGTTTCAATATTTTATTTCCAAAAATATTTAAAATCAGCTGAGCAGAGTTCCCACTTGCTCATATTTTGTTATGACTTGTATGAAAACATTTTACTATTTGATGTGTCACTCATTTAAAGCTGGTTTAATTTAAAACATACTTTGGGTCTTATTTTAAAGTCGTTTTTAAAAAGAACCGACTTTAGTTTGTAACTATGAATACTATTTATATACATATGTTGAGACTTTTTATCAATAAATTTTAATAATAATATTTATAACTGGCTTAAAGTTTATGTATTTTTGCAATTGCGATAAATTAAGGATTTTTGTTTTTCTTAAAAAATCTAGTTTTCGATTTGATATAAGCCGAGTGGAATGCACCATTGAAACCAGATACGATTTCATCGTCAGCACTTTTCATTCTAATCGGTACTACTTGAATGTTATTTTCCGGAACTTACTTTTAATGTTTCTTAGAGTTGAGGTGAGACAGAACCAAATGTTCTTTTTTTTTTCATTATTTTTTTTATACATGTGATTTATGCTTTGGTTATCCATTGGATAACACTGAACGCATATTGCATAGCCGTTAAAGCTTAATCAACTAGACCATACCATGTGAGTGTTTTATAATTATATTTTTTATTTAATAACAAAAATAAAAATGTATATTAAAATTTATAGATTAAAAAGTTCAACATTTAATAGTTAGAAAATTACAATTACATAACAATTTTTAAGTCCTTCTTGTTTACGTCGTACACTGTTGTTTCACTTAATTGATACTTTCGTTTAAACTGTTACCTTTAAACACTTGAGATCGACAATCAAATTGACGAGTCAACAACTTTTTACCTGTTTTAAATGTTTGCTTACAATATTCTATTGAAAAAAAGTAAAACCTCAAGTTTATTATGACAACTATTAATTAAGATGATAATCCTAATAATTGAAAACCCAATTTTAATTTCTTAAACTTCTAAAAAGTTAATACTTTCCCTTCTTTTAATTAGCAGCATCCTTTTCTTGTGCAGCTATATAATGAATAACACAAAAACAACAATATAATTTTGGGGTTTTCGTTTAGTAATTATTTTTGTTCCATTTTTTAATCCTGTTTATTTGTTGTTTCTACAGTGTTTCAATTATCTTCATTAAATTTCACACGAGAAGTCGGTACCATGTTCAGTTTTATATAATCCTTTTGGAGCTAATTTGCTTTATATGTTTAACACGTTAGTATTGTATATATACACAATGCATAAACATATACGTATGTGTGTATGTATTTGTATATGCATTGCATATACATATATACAAGTATGCAGTTAACAACAATAACAATTCCCATCTAGTTCATTCATTCTTTCACATCTTGATAGTGCAATTAGTAGAAAAATATTTCAGCACCAAAAACAACAGCAACAAGAACAGTTATTCATTGTTGTTCTCAATTATGTTTAAATTGTTATACGATATTGTTTCCTCCTTCTTTTGTTTATGACAAAATATTGTCTTTGTCTGCTTCTTGTTTGATACTGCTGGTGTATTCCAGCAATTTAACAAAATTATTGCAGATTTTTTTCAAGAAGGTTTCCTTTTTTGTGGTTTTATACAGTTAAGTTTTAATTTGTATTTTTTTTAATTTATTTTTTATTTTTACTTTTTAATACTTTTTTATTAAAATATTGTTATCGTATAACGCACACTTTTCTGCTAGTTCTTGGTATTGTTTTGAAAAACTTAGACAATTTTATAAAGTTTATCTAGTAAAATAAATAGTTGACGTTGAAATGAATTCTTTGAAAAACTAAAAATTAATTAATAATTGGGTTGCACAGAGGCTAGCAAACTTATAATATTTCTGACTACAATATGTATGATTTCTTAAAACTGAATCTAGTAATGGGTTTTTGAACACATTGGACCGACTAAAATTACATTGTCATAATGGTTTTCAATTCAGAAGTTATCCTACAATGTAAATTCAAATTTTCTATTTCTGTTTCTTAGAATTATAGTAAACTTGCTTAATATTTTACACGCAAAGAAAAAACATGTTTGAGTATGGTCAGGGAACATGATTGCAGAATATTTGAAAAATATTATGGTCACTGAAATCATATTCATGATTGTTACAAACATATTATGATTATAATATTATTTTACGCAAATACCAAGAATCATTATATGTTTGTCTTAACTATGAACTTGATAACGGATCATAAATATGTTAATCTTAGGTTATGGTTACCATATTTTCTGAGAGTAATATATTTATGATTACTCACAAGTAAGTAAGTGATTAATATCAACATATAAATGATTGCTGTAATCGTAGTTATGGTTCAGTTAGTCGCTCAAAATTAACTACAACAATAATATATTTGTTGCAATCATATAACGGTGCAGTGATCATAGAATATTAATATAGTCTGTGATCATATTACCCTGACCATACTCAATCATATTTTATTTCGCGATTTTATCGCGTAGCTAAAAAATTGTTTTATGTATATGTATATTTGACATACCAAAATTCATTAAACATAATTAAAAAACGTCTTGGTTATAAAAAAAAATTAGAAAGTTGTCTTTTATAATACTTAACTTTTAGCAAAAGCTAGGGTTTAGGGTGGATCAATTTAAATGTCGTTTTAAATAATTTTTAAAAATCTTTTTTGTTTACAAAATGCTGACAAAAAATTTGTTTTATTCCATTGAAAGAGTTTATAAACTTTACATTTTCATAACAAATAAATTAAAGCTTATTTTAATACATAAAGATTGACATCACTGTTACTGGTTGTAAATTTCAGATTAAAATTTTTTTTTTAAGTGTCCTTTTTTAATTTGATGACTAATTTGATTCAAAAAATGTTACCTTTGTAATATTAACAAATTGTTTGGTAGTATTGAAGAAAAAAATTGTTAAATCTGAAAATTATTTTCAATGATTACACTAGTTTACAGTACATCTGTTGCCGGAAAAATTTTAGCTGCTATTGACCACATATGTTACACAGATTTTAAATATAAAAGTAAAATATTTTTATCAGCTCTAGTTTCGAGATATAGCTTTGTATAACTGTATAGTATAACTCACTAAAACAAAAATACAAAACCTCTGTTTAAACTACTCATGGTTAAAAAACTTCAAATATTATTCTTGATACAGTAAAATACGCACTTTATCTTCAAACGAATACTGTATGAATACCGCTACTATTTTATTTGTCATAAACTACTAGAGCGTTGGGCATTGCGTTCACTGCCGCTTATTGTTGACGCTAAAGTGACCTAAATAAGAGCATTAAAATTGTTTCATGAACGGTAACGTCAACTTAATTAATTAGAAAGTAAATCGCTAGATTTGAGATTTAAAAATAGCTAAAACATCATATCTTTATAACAATAAAAAAACCATCTGTATCCAACTATACTTCCTAAGTCTAAGGTCACACACGACGATTTTAGTTGCGCAATTCTTGAGTTTATAGATGATTTTTTCAGTTTGCGGTGAGGAAAATAAAAAGGGAAACAAATTCGCCGGTACTCGGCTATTTCAAGCAATTCTCTCATTCGTTTTTTTTTCTTAGTTGAATATTTGACATTTCTTTTCATTCGGTGTTTCGCTTTTTGGTGTGTGAATATTATATAGTATGTATTTATTTTTATTATTGTTTTACGGCTAAAGCACAAATATCAAATTGTAAGAAAATAAATGCTAAACAAAGCAGAAAAATTGCCAAGAAATTGTCATGTGGGAACATAAAAGCAAGTACAAAAGAAAATGTTGAAAAAGTTGGGCAATTAAAATCCAATTGCATATCTTTAATGCCGCGCTATTTTGGTTGGCTTCATACAATTCGTATGGGCATAAGAATATTAGACAGATACACGCAAAGAAAAAACATAAATGAATATGGTCACGGTGATATGATCACAGACAAT
>NDXZ01023987.1:0-10853 GCA_003055125.1 Paykullia maculata | reverse complement strand
CCTGGGAAATGTTATTTGTTTTGCCATCAGCTCTTGGAATATTGGAACTTGCAAATACTTAATGTTTTTTATGTACATAGTTTCAACAACTGCTGTTTTTTGCAGTTGCCAAAGTGACTTTAATGTACTTTTTGCAACTTAATTAAAACTTCAAAAAGAAAATGGGGCAAATGCCAAAATGGCATTCTGAACAACGTATATAAATAAAAGTATATTTATAACCGATATTTGTGTTGAACCTTTCGCTCTCTACGAAATAAGGCAAATGTATGCAAAATATTTTAATGAGACAAACACACTTAAAGAAACACATGATTTAAGCAAATATAATCAAGAACCAACATATTATGAGATAAGGGAATTGTATGATTGTGTATAAAGCATATAATGATTGTAAGTAATAAAAAAGGGATATTTTTAGTACCACAAAATCAATATACTTTGTTTCACATTATAAATATGTGATAACAAAATAATATCATATTGTAATATACACGCAATCATAACATAATCACTTATAGCTCTATTGTTATTACGCACTATAATAATATAAACTCACGCAATCATATCGTCCCAAACATTATATTATTTTATATAATTAGAAATATAAAAACAATTTTTATTTTTTTAAAACTTTTTTAAATAATTTTCATATTTAACACCAAAAAATGCATTTTGTTTGAAAATTATATTTGAATTTAATTTTCATAAATTTTGCATTAATTTTCCCCAAACTAAATGTTTTGTACTTTTCCATTGCATTTCTTTAACTGAATTATAATTATTTAATTTTATTTGTCTATTACTGATATCCATTTATGTATCGCTTTTTATGTGTTTAACAAATCAACAATAAACTTCCCCGCAAAAGCATATTGTTTCATTTTATCTGATTTCAATTGCTGAGTTCCATTTGCAAAGTAAAGACTTTGTTTACGCGTCCAATGTTCGATTGAAATTGAACTTATACCTATACAAATTGGCAAAAAATCATTGATTTTACTTCGAACTTGGCTTGGCACTGATGAGATACGTCGAGATTTGCTAGTTTGCTACTTTTAATACTATTGGCAACGACATTGATGGGCAACCAACTAATACCATTTGATACAGAGAAACCAAAGTTTTTAACTAAGCTCCGAAAATTATTTTAACATTTTTTATCATCTTCTCGTGTCCAGGAGTTTTTTTTAATAAAAACCATTTCATATCCGTTATATTGATTTAAAATAATAATCGTTTGTAAGATAAATAATATTCTTCCCCCCAAATAAGGAATATTAATTTGATGAAACATTTAAATCCATTTTAAACCAACGCTTTAGCTTGTTAGCAAAAATAAAACTCTAATAGTAGAAAAACGACGTTTCTGTAATCGTAGTAGTTTAAAAGTGAGGGCTGATTGGACCACTGCACTCCGATCCTAGTGTTGGGGCTGCCAACTACCTCTAGGCAGGCAATGTTCACACTGAACTTTATTTAAGTATTTATGGTGTTCAGATATGTAATTCTATTTATATTTGGATAAATAAAGGACATATATATATATATATAGTAGAAAAACGAAGTGACATTACATTCACTAAATCTTTTATAATTTAATACGACTAATTAAGTCGTTTATAGTTTAAGTCGTTTGCATAATATTCAATTAAAGGCCGATTCTTCTGTAAATGAGGATATAAAGAATAAAAGGAAACAAAATAACAAAAAATATGCACAAAGTAGACATACGTTAGGAACTTTACATAACAAAAAACTAACAAACATTGCGATGTGTGTGCAGGAAAGAAATGGGAAACTAGAAGGCTACACTCAACATACCCATTTTCTCTTATATCCTGGTAACAGGATTACAAATTCTAAGGCCACAAATTTATGGGATAACTGTTTTGTTAAGTGGCTACAGCTTAGTCAATCTTGAAAGACATTTATTAGCCAACCACCTTGAATCGCATTTAACATTAAATGCCAATACCAATATACCACAAATTAACGAGCACGTGCAACTACAACAATGGCAATAGCAAAAACACTATCAAATATTTAAGAAACGAAGAAAAAGTAAATTGCACAACGACGACGCAGTTGCCTAATTAATATGTTAATAGTGCCCTTAATAATATGGTAATAAGTTTGCAGCTAAGAAAATTAATAAAGTTCTTGGCTAGACTATGTTACATAAATGACTAGAATATGAAAAAGACCCTGAAATAAAGTATAAATATGAACTAAAAAAGTTTATGTGCTAGACTTAAAACTAGATTCTAAATGAGATTAAAATTGAAACGACTAACTGCATTAAACTTAACTAAGAGCTAGACTTTAAACAAGAGTACAAACAACTCTATGAAATATAATCCTAATGAGACTATAAACATCACTAAGAACTAGAATATAAACTTAAAAACTTAGACCTTAAATCTTTTTGTTTTAACTAACGATATCTATTTTACTAAATAGGGAACTAATTTATGCGAAACCTATTAAAAGTATATTGCTGTGTTTACAGAACCATATTTTGGAGGCATTATAGTGCTTTAGTACTCAAAGCTGTTTACACAAGAAAAGAGAAAAATAACTTTTCAAAATTTCCTGGACATTCAGGAGAATAAACTACTACAAATGAGAACAAGTCATGGTGGATACAAATGTTGACTTTTAAAATTTAATTATATTATTTCATTAGATTGTCCAATATGCAACGGTACTGAGGGGGTGAGCACAAAGTATTTTAATACCAATGATTTAGCAGTAGCTTCCATGTATTAGAAACTGATGTTATATCCTTTAAAATTAAAGGAGATTTAAGCTAAATTCACTCATTCTGTCTGCACAAACATGTTATCCAGACAAATTTTTTTTTATATTGAGTTTTAAAAAGAGAGACGTCAAACTCAATACAAAAAAAAATTTGTTCGATCAAAAATTTTGTTCAGACACAATGAGTGAGTTCAGCTTTAGGGTTAGTGTTAAAACATAAATTACTTTTTTATTTTCAATATAATAATATAAATTAAATTATTATGCTATTGCCATCCGAAAAGAAGAAAAAAAAACAATATATATAAAATCTTTTGTAAAACGAAATAAAAGCAAATTTAATTGCATAAGATAAATGAAGAGTTTTATATATATAAAAATATATGTATTATTCGACAATTTAACAAATGTTAATACAAATCATTTAAGATAAAAACATGACATGTGTATATAGTGAAATTTAAAACTACAATTTAAGCAAAAATAAGTATTACATAATGCTAGAAAGTGCATTAAAAACATGTTTTTTTACATTTTAAAGAAGACAATTAGATATTAAATCTCTTACGCGTGCACCATATGCCAATATTAAGGAATATTCTATTCTGCCTTAAACACTATTTTATTCATCATTCTCTATTAGGAAAAGCTGACATACAGAAACACGCACACACAAACTTTGACGGCCACTCTGACATAGTTTCACGTTTCGTATGTTTTGATACGTGGGTACACGTTTTGTTACAAATTTTCATGCTCATGCAAGTTTGTAACATATTTTAGTCGTTTTGTGACACGCTTAAAAGTTTTGATCACATGTCGCACTTTCGTTCGCTTATATTTTCTGACGTCAAATTGGACCACATTTTCTTACTAACTTGCGGACACACTTACTGAAACATGTGTATGTACATACATATGCTAGTCACTCATACGTGTTCATATGTTCAATACGTATAAAAAGCACAAATGTGATATACAGTTATGTACATATATATGTATGTGTGTGTTGCGTTTGTCTGTTTGTCAAAGACCACTGAGAGTCTGAGAAGAGTCAAAGCACTTTGGAAAGTCTTATCAAGGTGCATTTTATAGTCCTGGCTATATTTTCGATTACATTCTAGCTCGTAGTACACTTAGATCTTAGGTGAGTAAATATTTCGTAAATATGTATTTGGTGGTTTTGGTTCATAGCCTTCATGCCTATCCAAATTCTAGTATAGCTATTACAATGCTCAATGTAAATTTAAAATTATTTTTTTTTAAATAATTCACAGCATAGATACAGTTAAGTCTAATCATTAGTTTAGTTTATAACATATTCTAATTTGGAGTATTATCAATAAAATACGTAAGAGTTTACTTATAGTTATTTATAACTCTAAAACTTCTGCAATCAAAACCTCTATAAATACAAACCCTACAAGAAATAAATTTCCAATTAAACATGGTTAAATAATGACAGAAAAAGTTCTGAAAATATCAAATATAATATTAAGAGCCGTAGCAAAAAACAAAGAGCCTTAATAGAATACAAATTTAAACAAAATCAAAAAGTGGGTCATTTTGAACAAACTGTTAAGCTTAAAATTGCCTAAGAAACTTAAACGTAAAAACCAAAAAAAAAAGGAAAAACCAGCATGGGATTATAGGTCATATAAGTAAGTATAGTTTACAGTACAGTTAATACCATGTATATCACTTAATGGTTTAGCTTGCACTTCAATTCGTTGTCTAGCTACAGAAATTAAACAGTCTCTCCCATTGTGCAGTGGTTCAGTTTAGATTTCTTTCATTACTTCTTCCACAGCTACAAATGTGTTACGTTTGCATCTTTTGAGCATTTAAAGCATCTATTTTTTCCTTATATTTCTACATGTATATCTATGTGTATGTCCGTAGATTTTCGTGTATATATAGTATATTTGCAAATGGCTACGTGTTTCGAAAGTGTCATTTAGTGGTTGTCATATACGAAAAGCGTAATATCCCACAATTTCTTAAATAGTATTTTTTTTTGTACACAGACATGGAAAATATAAGCGGACAAAAGTGTGTATGAATAAGGTTATTTAGTCTGCATGTTTCTTATGAAAGATTTCGTTAAACTATTTTAATATTCAGAACATGAAAAGTTACTACAACTTAATAATCAACGATTTAATATGGTTACAATATATTGTTATATCACAGATGAAGTTCTTATATGTATTTGTAAGTATATGTGGTTTATTCAAGGTAAATCTCTTAATTATTCAATTAAGTTATATTTTTTATGTTTTCAGATTTATCGTACATTTTGCATGTCATTTCGTTAGTCATTTAAAGGACCACTAACATGTTTAATTAATATTTTGATCAAATATATTTGAATTGGATCGCTTTTAATTATATTTTGTAATATGTATTTAGATTATGAAGTAAAAACATGTTAAACATGTTTGTATATACACGCATAAAAAAAAGTAATATTATTATAATTTTTTTTTGATTTATAAAAATAAAGTGATTCATTTGTTTATGTACATAAAGACACATTGTATTAAGAATGTTTGTTTGCCTGATTGTTTTACTTTTGCTTTTTAAATTTCTAATGAAAGTTACAGCAGTACAAATTTAGACCATTATAATAAAAATTATCTTTAAAAAAATATGCATGTTTTGCATTGGTTGTAAAAAAAACAAAAATACAAAATTAAATAAGTAAATATATGAACAAAACATATTTAATCTAACTTTAATACCCAACAAACAATTATTTGATTATGCATACAATCAGTGTTCAATTGCAGTGGCTGTGTGTGTTTTTCATTTTCATTTGCTTTCCTCCCTTCTTTTCTTTTAAAAATCTCTACTTATAGTCTTCACGTATTTTGCAGAAAAGGGAAATCAAAGTAGTAATTTGTATTGTCAGCAATTTAGGAAAAAATTTACAAGAGGAACGTTAAAACGAAAGTTTTTTTTTCATTCTTTGCTTTTATTTTTACATATTTGTTTGTATTTGTTTGTATTTGTTCATTCATTTTACCTTGGTTTTATTAGGAGTTTTTCTTTTGCGTTTATATTGAATTTAATATTCAAATACAAATATAGCTTGAGGAGCATTATATTCCTGTTCTGTTCTGTTCGACATCTCAACAACAATAATATAAGTTTAATAAAGTGAAATAAGGAAAAAACGAATGATTGAATAAATATAAAAATAAATAAATAAAAGGAACAAAGACGATGTACTAAAATTATGCGCTATTGAACACACATAAAGAATTCTTTAAATTGCATCAATTTGTGAACATCCACAATTGCAATAGCAACAACAACAACAACATAAACAAAACGATACAAATGCGAAAAGTGTATAAAGAAAGTAGAGGGGGGAAAAGCAAGAACTCAGATGAATCTCCATTTAAAAGTAAATAAAATAATAATCAAATCAGCAAAAGGAAATGAACTCTGCTCCTTAAAAAATAAAAATAAAACATTTTTTACGTAAATGGGATACGCTGAGAAATAAACAAGCTGGAGTGCTACATTCAGCTACAATGAATCTAAAATACCCTCCACCAATTACATAATCACGGTTGCCAGATTTGGCGGTTTAAAAATTTTCGGCATGTGACCTGTGGCAATATCTGCTTAAACTACGTGTCTGTAGCATTAACGCCTTCCAATCGTAAGTCAGTAATAACATCTCTGTACCGTCTCACGTTGACTGTAAAGTGCTGACCATCACTATTTTTAAGACATAAAAACCAATAATTTTCCATCAACCCATAAAACGCTTTTTCTAGATGTGATGTTTCAGCAACGACTTTTGTTTTAAAGCAACTGCAAATTCGGCAATTTTACTTACATATTGTCTAAGTCATTTAACCGAAAGTGTGAGCAGAAGCAAATGCTCGTAATAACCAATAAGTTTTTCAACATTAATTTGATAATTTCGCAAACCTTGCTCTGGCGTGAGTCTATTTATAATAAACTAAGCCAAATCAGACTTACCTCAAAACAACTAAAAGTTCATTCATCAGCTGGCACAGAAAACAGAGTTGCCAATTTAAAGCTTTCTGCTTAACAAAAACTCTTACTTAATAATTTCGAATGTTTTCCCCAAGCATTGATATTAAAAATACTTTTTGTCAATTTAAATGCATAAAGATTAAAAACAAAAGATCACTTTGAAAAACTTATTCAAATATTTCTTGCTATAAAATAAAGAACAAAAAAAGTTTCTTCTATAAAATTGTAAAAGTTTTCTCATTATGTTAATGAAGGTTTAAACAAAAATTTTAATTTTGTTAAGGTCGATTAACCTAAATGGAACAATATTTTAAAAATAGGCTAAAAAATTATTCTTTGGAAATATTATTATTTCAAATAAAAAGTTATAGCTTTGACAGGCAGCCGAGCACAATAAAAAAAGTTTAATTATGATAATTAATCAAAAAATTAGTTAAATTTAACTTAAAGCAGAACGTTCTTCATTTAGCTGGAATTTTAACAAAGGTTCTGTTCAATCTAATATACCCGCTAACATTTTGTTTTACACTCATTTCAAAAAAAGCATGACAAGGAAAAAAATTATGCATAAAAACCTAAATCAATGAATCTTGTATTGATGCAATTATTTTCTAAATAATTTCATTTGAAAAAGGCATGCAGTACTAGTTGAGTTTTAAACATGTATTAAAATATCTCAACCGTTGTTTGCTTATCAGTTAGTGTGTATCTACATAACTCAGTGTAGGTGTGTCTGTTTATCGCTTTGTATGTTCTTCAACTTACAGTTCTTTTAAATAGATAAATAAAGGTATTCAAACGTTTTACATGCTCGGTTGAGATACATTTATAATAGACAAACATACAATACATGTAAGTAAACCTTAAATCGTGCATGATAATCCACAATAATTGAACAAACATACATACTAGGGTTGAGCAAAAAATTTCGATTTATCAATACCAATATATATCGTCGATATTTTACTTTGCTATATATCGATATATCAATATTTTTTCTTGCAACTTAATTTCGATATTTTTGAACTCTGGTTTTATATTTTTCGTTATTACTTTGTAAAAAAAATTGTCGTCACAATCTTTATCGAATAGGATGTTGTAGTGCTTGTATTAATAAGGTATGTGCAAGTCTATAGCAACAAGGTTTTATTCACACCCGTAACGATTTATCGATATTTTCAAATCGATATATATCGACCGAGACCAATATTGAAAAAATATCGATATTTTTTTTGCCTTTTTCCATCCCTAATACATACATATAATACGTATGTATATAAATATTGTTTTGTATTTGAGGTTTATAACATCAAGCATAACAACTGTTGTGAATTTGTTTAAAATGCTTAGTTTTTTTTGCGGATTAAGTAAGAAATTCACAAATTAGTTATTATTAAACATTTTAAACGGACTTTCTTTAAACGCCCACATAGCCACAATAAAAGCAGCACTTACATTTAATTACATTATTTTGACGCTGATATCTTGTAAAAATAGGCTACACATTAGGGCTTTATAAAATATATCTACATAGCACCAGATGCCATTGTAACCCGCATTTCTACCTTTTACCAATAACTAAGTAAAAATATAACTGATTGTTGTAAACATACATACATATGGTTCAACCACTAGTCTAATCATGTTTTCCTTTTCGTGTCCAATTAAAAAAAGCTTTGAAATATATAAAAAAAATTTACAAACATTTGTTGTTTGAGGTCAAATAACGACTTCGAACTGGGTTAAAGTAAACAAAGATCATATTTTGTAATTGTTTAAATTATTTAGTTTAAGCGAGTCAAAATTTCAATTAAAAGAAAATTTATTTGTTTGGCGATTAAAACTTTGCCAACGTCGTTAAAAAAGTTTTACATACATACATACATATGTATAGCTTATTAAATTTATTTGTTTTTAGCTTAATATTCCTCATATTTATAATGTTTTTCATACAAAGCCTAAAGGTAAATCAGCAATATTTGATTTAATATTTTTCCAACATCATTTAACATTCTTCTTTTATTAACTGCAATCGTTAGGCCATTCAGTTATTGACTCTTCATATCTTTTATTAATAACTTACATTTTATTTTTTATATTAAATAGTCTATAATTTCATAATAGACAAATTGAATTTTATTGCTTTTAAATTGTTTAAAGTCTTGTTGCATTTCAAAGGCGTGGTAGTTGTTGCCTCTTGGCGTCTGATTTTAAGTATTATACAAAAAAAAAATTGGAAACAAAATTCTGTTCCACTTGAGTGCAATCAATGAATGAACATATTTATGAAATAAAATAAATGACTGACTGTGCCTCAATTGTGTCTCTATTGTGTGTGAGTGTATTTGTGTCTTTGTCAGTTTAAGGATGTTGAAAAAGTATGTATGTATATGAATCATATTTCATTTTCTTTGCAAACTTTTTACTTAGTTGTGCTTTTTCTTTTGAATTTTCTTATATCAGTCATTTTTTGGTATTGGTTTGTCTGCATTTTGTCTTTTAAATGAAACATTCAATTTAGAAGAGAGAGAGGGAGAGTTCAGTTTTGTCTGTATAGAACTATTTAATTAGAAATATAAGTTTTTTTCCTTTGAAAATCAAAAAGAAATATAACTTTATTTTCTTTAAGAGAAACATGTATATTTTAATTGAACTTTTAAAGGAGTGTTTTTACAACAAATAGTTTAAAAGGTTTTATGACCGATAACTTGCAGAATCTTACAAATCCCCAAAACTAAAACTCATTCAGCATGAAATGAAAACGGACAAATGAAAAACTAAACGTTTTGCGTTTCAAAGTCTGACCTTAGTTTTATTACAAAATAAAATTAAAGTGCAAGACTTTCAACATTTAAAAAAAATATCAAAAGCGATCAAATATTTCTGCAAATTAATTTAAAACTTAATTAGCTGAAAACATACATACATACATAAATCTATGGAATGAACAATATACAAATTGAATTTATACTAAGAAATAATTCACAATTTTTTTTAATACAGACATAAATAGATTGATGCATTTGTATACATATTATCGTTCATTAATTCTCTCATATATTCTTATCGTCATCAGACACACTTCACATATGAATGATAAAATGTTTACATCAGGCAGAGTATAAAAAGAATTAATTGTTTCAAGTCATGGCAATAAAAAATGGAGTCTCTTACATACAGAGATAAATCTATATATCGAGCAAGACCTATTTTAGCGCGCCTTCATAAACTGATCATTACCAATTTATTTGTGGTAGATTGTATCTTTATTACAAAATTTGTACTATTTTTATTAGGATTTAGGTAGTTCCTGAAAATGATTCATGTAAAGGGAAAAATACCAGTTATTGTTCCAGCTTATTTGTTTTAAATTTCACTTTGATAACAAATTTTTTATCGGGTTAATAGGCGCCATAGGCGTTTTTGTGATAACGGATTATATAGGAGCTAGCTTCATTGGGCAAAAATCTGTAACTTGAACCGATAGAGATATTTTTGCAGTTTTTACTTTGCAAAAGAGAAGATTTCTTAAGCTTTTCTACATTTTTAATTTTTATTAAAATCGGAACTTTTAATGTTTTTGGCATTTAGTATGAAAATGCTTTTGATTGAGATTAAGAATTATGGTATTTTTTATATAAAAAGGGGCATGTTTTTAAGTCCGCTGTTTTAAGAACTTTTTAATCTACATAACTGCCAAATCTCTTTATGTTATCATTTTATTTTTTTTATTATTTTTTTAATCATATTACACTATTGAAAAAATAATTTTAATGTTTGACATTCTATGAATCTGACATGGATAAAGATATTACAATGAAATTTGCAGGTATGTAGACCAAAAAGATCTTAAAACAGTGGACTAAAAAACATCCCCATTTTTGATTAAAAACCACCCCAATTCCTAATCCCGGAAAATTTTTTGGAAAATTATGGACAAATTAGAAAACATGACTGTTTCAATTTTATAAAAATCGGTGTGTTGAATTATTAGAAATTTTTACTTAAATGAATTTTTTTTTGTTTGAAAAATTTTATTTTTTTTATACCCTTCACACACACACATGTGTTAA
>NDXZ01023983.1:3915-19600 GCA_003055125.1 Paykullia maculata | reverse complement strand
AAAAAAAAAAAAAATAGAAAAAATGCAACCAGAATTTGGAAAAGAAGATAAAACAAAAAGAAATCCAATGGATTTAAAATTAAATAAATTTCTTAAATGACTTTATCAAATACACACATGTGTGAAGAGAGAAGTACATATTAGTTTTTTTTTAAATCCCTAAGAGTTAGCAGAAGGAAATCGGTGAGTTTCCAAATTATAAAAAATAGACTATTTGGATAAACTTTTATGATGTCTGGGTCCCTTAACAACATCCTCTTTTGTCTTTTTTAACATTTGTTTAAATGCACCGGAAAAATATTAATCATTTCAAGTTATAAATAAAATTTCTTTATTAAAATTAATACAAAAAAATGTGTTGAATAAATCATTAAAACATACTCATGATATCATTAATACAGTACAATAACCATAATATAAGACGAAAAAAATAATAACAAATTTAAATACGCAACCAACAACCATAAAAATATTATAATAAATAATTGCATTTAATTAAAAATATGGACATGGTTAGTGCTTCAAAGCCACATCTCCGGTATTCGTCATCTTTGAGGATTCTTTTATGGATAATATTTGTGTGGATCATTTATTAAAAGAAGTTTCAACATAAAGAATTTTTATGCATGGACATACATATGTTGGAATGTTTATTTTCTAATATGAGATCATGTATTTTGGCAAAAAAAAACAACAAAAATTAAAGTAAACCACCACACAAACATACTATTGTCCAAATAGTGGTAGAGTGTGTTTTAGAGCATTAGTAGTTTTAGTCGTTATTTATGGTCTCTAGAACAAAAAAAGGTAAGAAAAATAATTTTAGCTGACTTCTTTGTAGATTACACGAGAACAGAAAAGTGACAGATGGGGTATAATTTGCATCAGTTCCTATCATAATGGCATAACCAGACGGTCGTCTTGCCAATGGCTAAAGAAAACGCTTTTAATCTCCCCCCTTTGCCGTAAGGTTCGGGGTATCTTATCCATTCTCACCAGGCCGTTCAGTGAAACAGAAACAGCTCTGAAAACACCTACTGTCACTGTCCTACCATGCTGACGGTCTCATGTAAACTTTTTTGTAAAAATTAATTTTCTAAAAATACATATTCATATACTTCAGAGGACATGGGGATCAGTGTTGCCCATTTAGAATATCTAATGCTAGATCTAGAATATTTTACATTGAAATGATTTTGAACTGTTTTTGTGTTAATTTAACATATATTTTTTTATTTTTTTAAACATATTTTTTCAAGGAAATCAAACGAAATTTCTTTTTTAACACACATAAGGGATAAACCCTAGCCCTTGTAAAAATAACCTTCCAACATAGACAGAAACACAAGTATTCTCTTAGTGCTTAGCAAAATTTAAAAATATAAAAATACTTAGAAATCAGTTAATAGTTGCGAAAGTTGCCTTTTTGATTCACTGTGGGTCGTCTGCGATTAAACTGCATTTATCTGCAGATAATATTCTAAAAGCCTTCCTTTAAAAAGTATCAAATTTAAAGGAAATTTGATTATCGGCTTAAAAGCTGCCATTTATTTTAGTCACCTTTTTGATATATTACCCACACACACACACACACACGCTAAAACTTCTGGGTTTTCGATCATTGACTTCAATTTAATGCAGTCCAAAGATGGTTATGAATAATGATACGTTTTTTGTTTTACTAAGTATTTTATTGTTATCGTTATTTTTTGGTTTTTTTTTTGTAGAAAACGATGGAAGGAAGACATTGTTGCACATTTTTCATAAATATTTTAATGGTCGAAACACATAATAAATCATTTATCATCATCTAAGCGTAAGCTTTTTTTGATTTAACAAATTTTGAAGAAAAAAAAGTTAAGAAATTTGAATAAGTATTGTATCTCTTTATTAATATACAAATGGTAAAATTATAAAGATTTACAGGGTGAACAGACAAAAGAAGAGTTTTTTTTAAATTGGTTGGTTGGATTTTTTAGGGTATAAGTTGTAGATACTGAAGGCCAAAAGTTAAAGGGCATCACGTTACTCTACATTTTTTATATCGGAAATAAGCTGTCAATTCTTTTACACATAGAAGAATTTTTAAAAAAGTTTTACATCCATATGTACATAACATGAAAGAAAAGGTAACTTTAAAAAAGGAAGGGGCATGATATACCACAAGGTCGGGAGGGCAGTAGGGAGAATGACATCTGTCTCCTCAGAAAAATGTAAGCAGTCAATATGTGTAAAGTATGTAAGTTTGTGTTTGTATGTAGATAGTTACTTTTTTTTGTATTGCGCGTTTAATCGGGTTGGAACCGCCTGAGAGTAAACTAAGCTAGTCGGGCAAACGGGCAAATTTTAAAATATGTTCGTTGGATATGTAAAAGGATCAAGACAAGGCAGCGCTACGAATTGTTTTTTTAAGATTTCAAAATTTTTTAATGAAATTTAATAATGGTTAAATTACTTACATATATGTATAACAGTTTATTTAAACATTAATTGTAGTTTTGCATAGGGAGCTTCTTTAAAGTGTTTAAAGTAACCTTGGAAAACAATTTTATTTTTACTGCCAGTTAAAAAAAATTTATTTGTTATAACAATGTATTTTTGATGTATGATTTGTAGCTGCTGTCGTTAAACTATTATTGTACGAATGTATATCAATCATTGTTAGTTTTCTTTTATTTCTTTTATTGTTGTAGTGGTTGCAATTAATGTCTACATCATGTCTGTTTATTGTCTCGTGCTGTGTTCGTTCGTTAATTTTTTCTTCACACACCCGACGATAATGATGAGCAAGAAAGACGAAAACGTAAAAGAAACATGAAAATTATGTTTTGGCACTTGTGGCAAAAATAATTTAAACATACATCGCATATATGTACATAAGAATAGAATTAATATTTTCGAAGTATACATCGTCTCATCAGTGGTTCTCCACCATTAAAAAACGAGCGACAATCACAAGTTTTTTTAAGAACTTTAGGTGATAAATTCTTTTATTGTTGTCAAGAAGAGAAGTTTTTATATGAAAAGAAAGGGTGGGTTGTTGCATAAAGCATATTTGGAAGCTCTGACGTTGACCATATTAATGTGTTTCTTTCTAACAGTGAAACATTAAAATGAATTGAATGCGATTTTAAATTATGAATTTTTACACGTTTATAAACACATGCAAACTGACTTGAATGGGAGCAAATAATATATGTATGCATGTATATGTGTTTGTATGTGTAAATATGGCAATAAAATTAATTTAAACAAATCATTTTTCAACTGACTGACATTCATTCGTGTTAAATTGTTTTATTTTTTTTATTTTTTGTTTCATTTTTATTTAGTAAATGTTTGTTGGTCTGTATAACTTCTTACTGCCCACAAAAATCCATCAGTTTGTCATTCCTGTGTTTTCGTTTTTTTGCTTTTAGTATTGTTTTACAAAGAAATTGTTATTAAGTTATTGTGGATATCATTTCATACTTTGTAGTTTTTATTGTTTTTTGATAATTTAATTTGTTATTGTTGCTCTTCAGAATTGTTCGACTAATTGCTGTAAAAGAAACTATGACATCAGCAGCAGGTGATTTGTATTGTTTTTATTTGTTGTTTGTTCAAATAATAAGAAAAATAAAAACTTTTTGTTAAAATTATAGGAAAAAAAATATTTTTTTTTCTTCTTATAAATGTGGCTCCACATGCTGCTGGTGTTTTTTATGGGCTGCTTAACGTATTGATGTCATTTATTTCTGCTTTTATCATGCGACAATTTGTTGGATATTTAATCAAACAAAATGATTCAATCGTTTCAAACATTTGAAGTAGAATTTTAATGGTTTTAATTGCAAGCATTTTTTTGTAAATAATTTTTGTTGTTGCTTTTAACAACTTCCTTCTTTTTTGTTGTTTTTGTTTTTAATAAAATTAAATTAATTGCATTAAAATTAGCTGTGATTTTTGTTAAACTTAAAATTTTTTTATACCATAAAAACCCATTGAGATGACATTAAGATACGCGCGTTATTAGCACTTGAATCAAACAGCTGTCATAATATTAAAAGAGCAACAAACCATTTACAGTCGGACTAATTAATTTATTTAATTACTTCTTCTTTTCAACTACTCACCACTGTCAGACGTACAATGTGTGTATGTACATATGTGCTACCTTAAGTATGATGCCTTGTCATGAATGAACCAACAATTAAAGGTTTTTGTTTAAAGTCTAATTAATTTATGTGAAATAATAATAATGTATAATAAACTTTAGTTAGTTGTATTATCTTGATCAGGAAATGACTTATTATAAGAATGCTATTGAAAATACGATTATGTAATACCTAACATGTTGAACTACAAAAGTCGTTTTTGTAAAATTTATAAAAAATAAAAGTCTCAAAATAATTTAGTTCTGTAATAAGATTTCTTAAGCTACCCCTGGCAATACTGTTTTGGCAAAACCACATTAATTAGCAACTCCCAGTTGTCATTTGATGCAGAAGGTTGCATTTTCTTTGAAAAGATTTTGTATTCGAAAATAATCTAATTTTAAAAACGGCTGTCAAAAATGCATCATTATTCTTAGAATTATGTATGTCAGATTGTATGGTAGAAACTACATAAATAAGTGACCTAATTACACAATGCCTTCGTGGCCTTTATAGCTTTAAAATTTTCATTCTCTACGTCGCTCTTTCATTTTCCAATTGAAGCTGTTATTGTTGTCGTTGTATGCACTTGCAATGTGTGAATTGAAATTGCAATCATACTACAACAACAATTGTGCGATAATAAGACCACAAATAATATATGAAAATGTCCTTGAAAAAAAAATAAATATTGCTTTTGCTGTTGTTGTTGTTCTGTTCGCAAAACAGAAAAATCTAACTAAATAAATACATACGAATGTACGTACGTTTGTATGCATTTGAAATAATAATATTTTGACGCCGTTTTCGTTTTTTTTTTCTGTTTTAACTTTTGCCATCGCATATGCTTTTAGCTCTTCTTAGTCAGAACAGTGAGGCGGCGTCTTATAGTTAATCAGCAATGCATACAACCATAGAATCAACAAGTCAGTCAGTCAGTCGGCCAGTAAGTCAAGCAGGGAGGCAGTCATGTCTATTACAAGCATGCAAATATTCTTAAATGCATGGATCATGTGAGCATTTATATTTACAAACATACCTACATATTTATTTTCTAATCTTTAGAAATGTAAAAATAAAAACTTAAAGAAATAAAAAATATAATAATAAATAACAAGAAAAAATAAAACACAACACAACACTACAATCATTGAGGAAATAGCTCAGCAATAACAACAAAAAAGCTAAATATCATGGAAAATATATATGTATGTATGTATGTATTTATGTATATGTATATGCAGGTATATGTATTTGTTTTCTTTACCACTTGTTGGCTGTACAGTAACGAAGCAATAGAAAATATGGGAAACAAAAATTATTATAGAAAAACAATTTTCAAGGCCATTGACACAATCCGAAGTAAGCAAATGAGCAAAAGCATTTTGCAAGCAAAAACTTAAATAAATAGAAAGACAGACAGACAAGCGAACAAATAATCTAATAAAGCAGTTGATAGCAGCCAGTAAAGTAACCAGCTAGCAGAAGAAACAACAACAATTCTATTTAACAACCAACTAATCCATCCAACCATCCATCCAACAACAACAACAAAATTATATAAAAACAAACGAAAAGCTGTTTAACCATTCGTCTATCAATTTCTAAATCTAAATGCAGCAAATTGACAAACGTCTCACACCTTTACCCGCCCCAAAATGAAAATTAAATTTTAGGAAACAGAACGACGACAAATGTGTACAAATATTTGCGATTAATTACAAGTCAACAATATTTTTTCAAATTATAGTCACAAAAATAATCGTTTCAAAGAAATTTAAAATGTATAGCAAAATAAACGATAAATTTTTGATATTCAAAAATCCTTCGATAACTTAAGAATAAACGAGAAGTTAACGATTATTTTTAGGATTCCAGATAAAAAGAGGTTTTGTTAAACAGTTTTAAAGGAATTTGGGTTTTTTTTTATAAAACAAAATTCAATAATTTATCGTATTAGAAAAAAATCTAAACAACTATTTTTGGTTTAAATAAAAAGATAAGTTATTTTTAAGATTATAAAAAATATTACAATAAAATATTTAATTTTATAAGATAAATTTTTGACAGAAGTTTATACCCATATTGTTATGGTAAATGGTAATAAAGAAAATCTTCAAACTTGGTTTGTATAATTTTGCTGTTAGAAAAAAGATCGTTAAAATCGGAACAGTGGCAGTGACACCTCCTTTGCCAAGCAATCGATAGCTTAGCTAAAACTGAGCGTGTAATAAGTAGAACAATTTAAGCATTTATTTTAATTATTTATTTGCACAATTTCTTCCAAGCTCTACCCCAAAAATACCCACTGTCTTTAAGTCGTTTTAATGTTTGAAATTACGAAAAAAATAATAACTTAAAATGGAATTCATTAAAGACGTGCTAAAAGTATTTCTAAGACAAACATTTATTTCAATAATTTAAATTCTTCAGTTAAGTTGTTGTTATTGCCGATTTTAAAGGAAAAATATTTTGTGTTTTAATAATTTTGAGAAAATTCCTTTGTTATGCAGTTGCTGTAATATAGTGAGAGAGAGAGAGAGAGAGGGAGAAGAGGTAAAGAAAAGGGAGTATGAGTCATTCTCATTTGATCATATGCATAAGGATTTCATAAATCTCTTTTTTTCAGGTTCAAGGTTAAAATTAGTTTTTTTTTCTTTTTGTTTATTTTTTCTTTTCTGTATTTCAAGCGCTGATTGGAGCTGTTATTTTGTGTTGTTGCTATTGTTGTGGCTTGCTATTGCAACTGCTACTGTTACTGTTGCTCTTGCTGTAGAACTTTATATGGTTTGATAGCTTTTAATGTTTTGCCTTTTGAACATTGTATAATGATAGAATGACAGTATTGGAAGAAATAAAAAAATGATGTCAACTGTAACAAAGATGAAAATAATACATAAGTTTTTATAGTTTCTTTTAATGCAAAATTTAAAATTATACAAAGTTATGACTAATTTTAATTTAGATTTTTAAAGCGTTGCACATTTAAAATATACATACATATGTATATAAATTGTTATTAGAGTCATAAGTATAAGAACTTTGACTATTTGTTTTGTTATTCTGCATACATTTTCTATTCACGATCACAAGTATTAGCAAAAACAAACCCAACAACAACAACACTAAAACAAAAATAGAATAAGCTAAAAAAAAGATCAACTGAGCTTTTGGCATGGCCCGTAAAGTGTGCTAATAGTTGCTGCTGCTGTTTATTTTATTTTTTTTAATTTTTTGCTTTTTATTTCGTAATTTTTCCATTGAAATGCATTAAAATTCACAAAATGCATTTCTAGACAACCAAACAAGTACCGACTCTATACGATATTGCGTCTTATTGTCTTCAGGAAAATATTACAAAAATATATTATAAAAAATAAAGCAACAGCAGCGACAACTAAAAGTTCAATTCATCTATGCCTTTTTGTGTGACCACTCTCTCTTTCTGGTTTTGTAAAAATGTATTGACGCGATGTGACGATAATAAAAAAATAACCGCCAGCTGAAAAAAAAACAAGTCGTCAGCCTATAAAGAACCTAAAGAGCTTCCATCATTTCAAAATCTAATTGGCACATACAAGTTTGCTTTGTATTAAGTTAGAACAGCGATACCCAAACAAACTTGTTAAAGACTTTGTAGATTTTTTAAACCCTTCACCAGGTTTGAAATTGAAAATATTAAAAATGTGACGCCATAAAACTATTTGTAAAGTACTTTCTGCAATTAAAGGTTTATTTTATTTATAAAATTTTTAACAAGTTTGTATAGCTTGAAAATCTTACAAATTTGAATTTTGTAGAAATTTACGTTTGCAGAAATCGAAAATTAACAAAATATTTTTATGAAACATTAATTAAAAAGAATTGTTGTATCAATTTCAATTTTTTTTTGTTTTCAAAAACAATTTTTTTAAAGCAAAAAATTTAATATTTTTTAAATCAAATCAAATATTTCGTATTTTTTTTAAACCTAAACAAACTATTAAAGCCTATAAAAGAAGTATATTCACAAGGTCCTTTTAATTTTCTTAAATAAATAAATAAACATTTTCGTGTATTAAACGAAAATTTCCCTTGGGAATCCCTGGGTTAGTTATTTTCTTACCCTCTTTCCAACCAGCTGCTGCAGGGAGAGGCAAAAAGCAAAAATATATTCAACATTTTGAGAAGCCATCTTAAACGGGTGTGAAAGCTTGTAACTCATTTCAATTTAACTCAACTGTACTTGTTCTAACTACAATATATTTGTGTCTGTGTATGTGTGTGCCTGTGTATTCTGCTGTAATGAAAGATCAATTATAAATTATTTGCGGTTTATTTTCAAGAGCCATTTATAAACGAATATATGGCACCATTTATTAACTGTTTTCT
Organism: Paykullia maculata; assembly: GCA_003055125.1. Classification (NCBI taxonomy): domain Eukaryota; kingdom Metazoa; phylum Arthropoda; class Insecta; order Diptera; family Rhinophoridae; genus Paykullia; species Paykullia maculata. Next base: position 11,093 of record NDXZ01023983.1, on the reverse strand, counting down.
TTGCATAGCTACATTTTTTCTTCCCCAATAGAAAAACATTTAATCATTGGTATCAGTAATTGTGGCTCTAATATGGCTTCCCTATGTTGTTGTTGTTGTTTTTGTAACATTAATTATTTTTAAGCCAAATGTTTGTTTAGTATTCTCAATAGATGATGGCAATGAAAACTAATAGAACAACAATTGAGAAAAAAAATTGTAATTAATTTCCACTTCCCGATGTTTTTTGCAGCCAAATCCTTGTATTGTCTGAACGTGACGTGACGTTTGTGTAATTTAATCATGAATAATAATCATACGTCTGAGTGGTAGTGGTGATTGAATATTTACATACATATGTTTGTGTGAGTTAGTCAGTCAGTTGTGAGTGTAGGAAACCGGCCACAACTACGTTAAGTTATATTCCTTTAGTTTTACTAGGTATTTAAGTTGATAGAAGAAGCCTCGAGGGTCTTATATCCAGTACGACATACACTGCAAGTCGGCTTGTTGTGTGCATCTTGCGGTGGGAAAAATAAGAAAAAGGAAAAAGAGAAGCGAATTAGGGAGTAAAGATCGAGTTCTAGTTTAACTAAGCTATAAATAAGAACTAGGACGTTAAATTATCTAAAAAATTTTAATAAAACAATTAGAAAAGTCTTAACCACAAAATCTAGTGTTTTCTTTAAAAAAACATTTTAAAATTTTACAGGTGTTGGTTAATTTTAATCTTTATCCTTTTATCTGCCGCTTAAATGTTTTAGATCCGATCAGAGGAACTTGCTCCTTTCGTTGCAAAACAAAATTTTGCTTCTTGTTTGAAGACAATTTTTATAGGCTCTTATCATTTACAAAAATGTTACATTTTGTTAAGAAACAATATTAAATATGTTAATACATGTTTTTGAAATTTTGAAAATATTTATGGATTTAAAAAAAACGTTTAATGACTTTACGATTTGTTACGGCTTAGTCATTGCAATTGCTTTAAATAAATACCACAACAATGTTATAGCTGAAATAGATCTCAGACCAGTGATAACCGAAATCAGAACGCTAAGCGTTGTCTATCTGTTAAAAATACGACCCTACAAATTGTATTAAGCAAATCAAAATAGTGCGGTGTCAGCGTATTGCAATTGGAAAATCCGACAGCGCGTTAGGTTTTGTTATTGTTGAAAAGTAATGTTATTTTAGCTATTTTTACTTAAAATCTAGCGATTTCACTATTTCATTTCTATTTGGTAATATTTTGTTTAAAAGTTTAATTGACATTACTGTTCATGACACAACTTTAACGCTCTTAGTTAGGTTGGTCACTTCAGCGTCAAAAATGGGCACCAGTCAACGCAACGCTCAACGCTCTTATTTAGGTCGGTCTGTAATATACTTCCTTATCACTTATTTACTTGATTATATATACATAGATAATCAAAAATATGTTGCTCTTAGAAAAAAAAAACACAAGTAACATACATATGTACTTTCGATTTTCTTTAATAAATAATCCAAAGCGTTGAGACAAACATATATTTGATTCTTGCAATCATACATATGGTGATGGCATTGACATAAAGGTTGAAGACACCTTTTTATAAAGTATGTCTGCAACCATATTTTTAATAAAATTGTAAAAACCATAATTTGCTAATGGCAATCATGCAAATCATTATAGTAAGCATACTATTGTTAAATTATTTATCTTCTGTAAACAAATTTTATTTGCGTTATATCTTATTTAAAAAAAAATCAACAATTTTAAAATTAACTTAAAACCTTTTTATGTTTTTTTTTTGTATTTCTCTTTGTCCTACTAAGGCTAGCTTCACACTATTATACTGACTAATACGACATGTCAAAAACTAAAATAAAATGAGAAAATATAATAGTGTCAAGACAATGTAAAGTGAAATGTAAAAAATACGTAAAGAAATTATTTTTAGAAATTTTTCTAATCACATATGACTTTCCCTTATAAAAGGGTTGTGTTTTTTTAAATTATATTTGAAATGGGAAGAACATTTTCTATTTGATTTTTTACAATCAACCCAACAATAATTTTGTTTTAATTTTACAAAATCTAATGAAAATCTTAAGACTTGTAGAATAATGTGAAGCCGGTTTAAGTAGAATTAGAAAAATTAAAATTCTTTAAAATCTTCTGTTCCTAATCGAATAAGGCTGGCTTCAACTTTTATATAATGAATTTTAAATGTTTAAATTTTTTTATAAAAATATTTGTAAATATATATTGAAATTTCCAAATGGCAGTTAAAATTGTTTTTGTTACTACTGCGTTTTTAACAATTCTTTTCTAAAGCAAATATTTTTTTTTTGTTTAACTTTTGCATACATTAAAATACAAACATTAAAACAGCCAATAATGTCTTTTTGGAAATCTGGATTTTTATTATTATTAAAAAAAAAAAATCATAATAAACAACAACAACAGTAACAATAATACATAATTAAAAAGAAACCAGGTTTAATTTGCATGATTTTGTCAAATTTTGTAAAGTTCAATATCTTGTATTGAGTTTTTGGAAAAAAAAAATCGACCAAGACAATAAACCCTCCTGTCTTTATTGTTTAAATAAAAAACAATTCAAAAAAAAAGAACAGCAACAAAACAAGAATTCAAGCTATAAATGAAAAAAATTAAAACAAACTTTTTCAAAAGAAGTAAATTTTGTTCTTGTTGTTGGTTGCTGCTGCTGCTTTTAAAATGCAAAAAAAAGGTAAAAAGACGGTTAAAGACTATTAACCAAATTCAAGGTTAAATTTAAGCCAAGCTATTAACACTTTCGAGCCAAAAATACTGTAAGAGTATGTGCGTTTGTTTGTATAAATATTTGGATGATCATTGTGGACCCACTCACACTCACACACACACACACACAGATATTTGCATCAAACCTAAACGCCAGAAGAAAGAACCGAAAAATATAAATTAAATCTCAATATTGTTGTTGTTTTTTGTGTGTTTGAATTATGGAATTATTTGTTTTTCACTGGTTTTTTTTAGCCACATCTTTATCTCTCTTGCATAAATAAAATGAACAAACTGCTCATAAGTAATTTTAGAAGAGCGCATTATAAGCCAAATTTATGGTGGGTTATGGGCTAAAAAACCATGACATTTTATGTTGGTGGAGATTTTGGCAACATTTTTTTTTTAAGTTTGTTTTTATTTAACCGCAATGAACTTGAAAAGTTATTTTGCAGCCCTTGAATTTATTAAACAAATTTTTTTTGAAGCATAATTTTTAGTTGTTTTTTTGAAGATCTTTTTCTGATCGAATCTTAAAGCAGAGAAAAATGGTTGTTGAATTCGCAAAATGGAAGTTTATTCCATCCATTTTTTTTTTACCTTTGAATTTTAAAGTTTATTGTGACAACTTGTGCGTTTGACATTTTAAAAATAATACAAGGCGGAGTTAAATATCTTACGAGTATTTGCCTTGAATAAAGCAGATGTTTTAATATATGCGATAATGCTGTAAGAATATATCTGTTACACTGTACAACTGTTAATTTGATTTGTGTCAGTACCGTCACGGAGTGACGCTTACTGGTTCCTGTGGTACCAGAGAGATATTGGTGAACCACCACTTAGGGACTGAACGCCCGAGGCTTGGCAGGCCTCTTTTCTCCGAGAGCAATAACACCATGATGGAAGTTTCATCATGATATTTAGCCCACGGGTGAATGTTACACTTTACAATATACATATGTGTGTGTAATATATTTAAAAAGAGTGATATTATTTTATGAGAACCAAAAACCGAATGTGCATTGGTTTGGTTATTACCGCCTGCCATCGTAACCGGGTGTTTGAGTATTTTTTTTTTGTTACAACAAATATTATGAAGGATTTTCACTAGTTATTCGAGTCCTTCTCATTTACTGTGTTTCCATGAGTATTACAACACATTGTCTCTCACTCAGTATTCTATTCACTATTTAGTGTTGTTGTTCGTACTCGTTCCTTTGTTTTGATAAGTTAACATTAAAAGATCTAATGTAACTGTTCGCCATGAAATGTTTTGAGAGTAGTTTTTGTGGAAATTTGTAGCCTGTTGTTTTGTGATAACTTTTTTTAAATATTTTTTTAATTATAAACTTAAATACTTTGGTTAAAAACTAGTTTCTAGTGACAGTTTTTTTTTCGGAGAAAAACAGAATTTTCACTTATTTTGCTGGAGGTTGCTGAAATAAATATTTCACATGTAAGCCTTTTTCAAGGTGTGTAATAAATTTGCAAATTTGTGTTCAAGTGAAACCAATCGTAGTTTAATATATTTTCTTGTTGTTAGAGTCCTGCAAATGTTATATTTTTTTTCCTTACCTGCAAAATTTGCAACATTTTGTGGAAATAGTTTGTATTACAAATCTGAGTTTCACTTTCATTTTAGAAACAATAAAGTCTTGCTTATATAATGCAAATTAATTTTTTTTTCTTTGCAAAATATTAAACTGCATGTTGACCCATATTATTTATATATTTTTTCTCAATTTTTTTTCTTACGGTTCAAATGTAAATATTTTGTGTGTATTTTTCTTTGAAAACAACAACAAAAAAAAACTTTTGCAAATATTTATTTTTTTAACTTTACTTGAATGCAACTCTCAGACATTTTGAGGATGATTTTTATTTCATGCCTGTATAAATAAGTACAAGTGGTCATATGCATTGTTATTGTGTAATATGCTTTTTGTAGACAGACGATTATGTGGCGAAATGTTACGCATGCGCATACATAATGAATGCACTTGAAATTACCGGCCGCAAAAATCGCAAAAATACATAAAATATATTTTTAAATAAATATATTATAGAATTTAGAGTCATTATATTTATGGTAATATTCGTAAGCACACACATATGTACACAATAGCTTCTTCTTCTGCTTCAAGGTGTGTCATCAAGTGGCAGTTCAAAGAAAAATACGGTCCCAACAAAATTAAACAAAAAAGGGAAAGTGCCAGTGCGTAATGCCTTGTGGATTTATGCAACATTTAAAGCAATTGTGATAAAAAATTGTATGCAAAGAGCAGTTAAAATGTAATTAACATTTGAAAAGTGCAACGCATAGGGTTAGCAGCTGAATAATTAGGATTTTAAAATTTTTGCTCGAAATAAAACTAAATAGCATCAATGGAATTTCGTTTGCAATCAGTTGTGGCTGCAAAATTTTATTTCTCCTTTAAAATTTGTTAAAGTTGAACTTTGTCTTTTTTAAAAAAAAAAAAAAAATTATTATAAAGTGATTGAGAAAAGTGGCATTATTTTTTAAATAAAATTCATAAATTTAGCCAATTTTTTCTTTCGTCAAAATAATAATTTCTAATTAAAATATTTTACATACTTCAAAAAAAAACCAAGAAAGAAGACCTTGCACTTGTAAAATTTCAAATCATTGATAATCAAAATGAAATGCAACAATTACAAAACCACTATAAAAGTAAAAATAATAAAATTTTAAATAAATAATAGTTAATTATTAATAGTCACTGTCATTATCAGTTATAGCAGTTAAATATTTTGTTTAAAAAAAAAAAAACGTTAAGAAGTTTCTATAAAATAAATATTATTGAATTCATCAACGGAATTCAACTTATTTTACCATTAATACAATGAAAATAATGATTTGACAATAATCCAATGAATTGTCATCATTAATGATGATGATGATGCTGATTTGGATGCAAAATTTTTGTTTTGCTGGCAGCAACAGCTACACTTACACATGCAAAGACTTTATAGTGGGTGTAAAAGTTTTGAAAATTAATGAATAATTTATACAATTTTTTTTGTTCGCTTAACAATATTTTATCTAAAAGTAAAAAAAAAAACAAACAATAAAAACTAGTTTTGCATGGTTGATTTTGAAAAAAAGAACAAAAAAAAAACTAAAGAGATTAAGAGATAAAAATTAAACAGAAATACTAAATGCATTTTCTGCACTGAGCGAAATTTGTGTAAAAAATTTAATGTATTTTTTTATTAACAAAATAAACATTGAAATAGATTTTGTATACAAAGGAAAAGGACGAGAACTCTTAATAACTCTATAAATAAGTTGAAAAATTGCATAAAAAATTAATATGACTTAAGCTGAATTCACCCATTGTGTCTGAACAAAAATTTTGTCCAGAAAAAAAATTTTTTTTATTGAGTTTTAAAAAGAAAGACGTCAAACTCGATACAAAAAAATTTGTTCGAACAAAATTTTTGTTCAGACACAATGAGTGAATTTGGCTTTAAAACATAAAATTAAAAAAAAGTTTAACCAAAAATTTTTATAAAAGAATTTTTTTTTTAAAATTGCCTTAAAAAACAAAACAAAATCTAACAAAAATTTATTCTTAAGAAAAATTCAACAGAAAATGTTTGTAGGAAAAATTAAGAAAAATTTTAAAAGAAAATAAATAGAAAACTTAACAAAAATCCCTTTTAAAAAAGAAAATTTTCCTGCGTTCTTACAAAAAAAAAAGTTAAATCTATGGCAAATTTTCTATGAAACTGAGAAAATTTCCGAAACATCAAAAATTTATTAAAATCTTTCTTATAATTTTTATTTTCTATAAATTAGAAATTTATTAAAAATTTTTTCTATATGTATATAAAAATTTGTTCAGTGTACTTTGCATTTTAACTAGAATTTAATTTTTCTATTGCAAATTTAAAAAAACAAAACAAAACAGGAAGTTAGTAATTTTAGGATTTATTTTCTATTTCTCAGAAGTTTGTTATCGAATTCTCACAGTTACAATTACCATAAAAAAAACTTGTGTAATTTGTATTGAATTGATTCAGTTTGAATATAAATTTAAGTTCCCTCCACTGATTCCCACCAATGATTATATTAATATGCTTCACTGCCAAGGTCAAAAATAAATTCTCTAATATCTTTCAATGAAATACAAACAGAATTACAAAGACCAATAGACAGATGATGACGGACAGACATAATTGCAGTATTAATTTTCAATGCAACATTCAGATTGATTTGCAACCATTCAACCAATAAAACAAGCAGATGGCTGGCCGGGGAGTACTTAGACGACCAACCTTCAAGTACCACTCGGTACCAAACAAACATCGACAGATTCAATAATTTTTTTTACACAGTTATTATGGTTTTCAAATAATAAATCACTAAAAGAGAGAAAAGTTTAGAACAAAAAAAAAAAAA
>NDXZ01023977.1:0-14345 GCA_003055125.1 Paykullia maculata | reverse complement strand
AAAAAAAAAAAAAAAAAGGACGCGGAAAAAGGAATTTGCAACCACATCAATAAAATACATTAAGACAAATTATGTTATGATTGAAATTGTAAGTTGTAAGTCGAGATTTGAAACAACGACAACATTTTTAATTTTAAAATTTGTTTAATGCTTTTCTTCCTGTTTATCCTTTATTTGTACATAAACATTTTGTATTCATCAATAATTTTTGTCGTTATTTTATTACAATATTTTTGTAAATGTAATTTTGAAAATTCGTTTTTATTTAAATAAGTAGATACCCGTTATGGTTCGCTGCCTTGTTTTATAAAAAAATATTGAACATTTTACGATGAAAATATTTTGTGGTAAGTAGAGGTCATATGAACATTTCTTATGAAATTAAATTTTTTCTCGATTCTTGTTCCAAAAAGTATTTGAGAAAAAGCTTTATGCCACAATTTTGGACTCGATTATACCCAAAATTAATACTGTCCTTGCATTGCGCTTATTATGATAAAACAGGAGTGTTGGGGCCTTTAAAATTTTTCTTTAATATCATAAAAAAATTTATGGAAAATATTTGCGCTTAACTCTAGAGTTGAGCTGAGGAATTTAAAAAAAAAAAGAAAATCGTATTATAAATAATTAAATATTATTTTCTATGCTCTAATAGCTATACATTTAAATGTGGAAAGAATTTAACTTTATAGAATTCTGAATAGTGAAGGGTATCTAAGGTGCGCAATAGACAAATATATACAAAAAAAGAGTTCGTAGATTGGCTCTATATGTTTGAAAATAAGTCCTTTTTATCTAAAAATATCATTCTTGAATCAGGCAATTTTTAATTAATTTTATATAATTCGTAATTACCGTACCTTTTAAGCCTTTACGGGTTGATTTAATTACAGAATACTGAGATTTTTTGAGTGTAGCTTTCTTACTTATTTTAATTATGCCTTTTTGTCTTAGATTTGTATACAGATTTTAATATATTTTTGTACATATAACTTGACTATGTAAAATGTCCACATTAAATATACGGCACGTGTTTGCAACCTTTTATTTTATTTTTTGTTTTTATTTTATTTCAAATCTTCAAATAATCTAACAAGAATGTATAAGTAATGCCAATACTGCTACAATATTCAATATAAATATATGTATTGTCCCTTTTTAAGACAGTTTATACTAGTGCCACATAATAAAATAAACTCAATAGAAATTCTATGATTAGTCATACGAATCAAATGAGAATAAGTAAAAAAGAACAAGAACGACATAAAAGGATTGATTTATTTGTTTATTTGTATATGTTTGTATGTAGTTGTAAAACAAAATAAAATTTAGCCTGAAGTCTTTTTCCATTATTTTTTTTTTAACACAAAATGTCTACAGAAATAAGTGAAATGAAGAATATTAGTTTAACGATTTATGGTTATTTTTTATTGGTTATTAGGTTTATCATGTTAAATATCAAACTATTATTTTTAAGGAAGAAGAAAATTATTTCTTAATAACTAATAGAGAAGCAATTATGCGAAGTAGTAAAAAAAATATGTTATTCAAATGTTTATACAAACTGTTAAGAAAATCAACTTTTTTTTAATACATTACATAATATTAATGTTTAAATTTCTTAATAATAATTTATTCTTACTATGCTAAAAGATTATAATTTTATAAATTGCTTCGTTTCCAACACAGCATTTCTTCTATTAAAGTCAACTTCAAAATTTAAAAGTACGAGTATTTTTCATATAGTTTTGGTTTTTATAAATTTGGTGTTTTCTAAACTAAACACAAACTTTGTGTCTTCGCATTTCATTAACCATTTATCATTTTGTTATCAGCAGCATTTGAATGTTTTTTGTTTCTTTTTCTCTTTTGTGTTAAACTTTATTTGACAAATTTGACCTCATTTACAGTGTAAGTGTCACCATTTCTTTTGTTGCTTGTGGTGTTGAATGTACTTTGATAATTTTGTTTTTGATATTATTGCAACAGCTATTAGTACTTGTTGGTATGGGAATGCAGAACATTTAAATTTTGAACACAATATTACAATAAATTTCTATGTGAAGCAAAAAACTACTTGATGGTTTTGCTTTGTCAATTTTGAGTTAGAATTCGAAGAGAATATAATATAGTACTTTAAATTTGTCTCTTGATATTAGTACTTTACATAATATTCTGCCAACTAAATAGTCGTTTAAAGCAATGTTGTCAGGAAAGTCTTTAAAGGGATTGATTTAGAATTTTTATCTAATCCTAAGCACCAATCTTTTTCATTAAATTTTGTTTTAAAAATTGTTTATTTCAGTGTTTAGAAAAAGGTACTTAAAAAAACTATTTTGTTACAAAATTTTAAAAAAATATCACCAATAATTTGTCGCCAAAGTTGCGCTGTTGGCCATAAACTGTTGTTCAATTATTGAGCTTTCTGAGCCATTTAAATGCAATTTAAATATCGAAAAATACTCCTGGAAAATTTGTTGTAATATTAAAAATAGTTCAAGTCAAAACTTCAGTTTAATTATACCCTTTACGCATAAGGCAAGGGTTTGTCATTACACTTGTACTTTCTACAAAATTTATTTGCGAGTGTATATATTAAGGCTCCCTATAGATAGAGAAGTCGATTTAGCTATATCCTTCTGTCCGTGTGTTGGCTGAAATCAATTTTTCGTAGCTACCATAGGTCACCCAAAATTGTATGTGGTATGAAACTTTTGGAAATATTTTCGAGAAAATCAGTATGAAAAACTGACGATATCTATTAACAACCAGCTAAGATATAAAAGATTTATAATTTGTAGATTTTGGATAAACTATAGACATGTTTGAAAAAAAAGGACTAATTGGCCCAGAATCTGCAAAGATATAGACGAAAAACCTATACGGACTAAAATTACTTTTGGACACGTAATTACATATTTATACATACATACATTCATACACACATACACTTTTTATTACATACCTACACGTAATAAAAGTTACATAAGATTTTGAACATCCAAATATAGCGCTCTTACTTGTTTTGACTCGATTTATTTTTGGGAAGATTGTTGAAAGACTTAGATTTTCTGAATATTGTTATAAGAATTAAAATATTAAAATCGAAATTTAAAAGACGCAAAATATAACTATATTTCAATGCATTTTTAATTCAAAAGAGCGCAAAAAGAGACATAATTAAAATATACGTATATTGCTTACTACTTTGCAAAAAACGTGCAGTATATTTAGAATGTAAAGATATAACATATTCTTGAGATATTATATTACTGAATTCAGAAAAATTTTTAACAAGTGGATCATCTTATATAAATATTATGTCTTCGTGATCCATCCTAAATTAACGTCTTGTCAATAAAAGTGCAGCCGATGTTATTTTTTAAAACATTGGCTATTAAATAAATGCTTTAGCTACGCGCACACATAGCGATTTATTTCCGAGTTAATAGAAAATTTTTTAAACATTTATGGTCTTTTACCATTTTTTTGTCAATTCTTAATTAAAAAATTTAACAAAAAAAATTAATAATAAGAACAATGATTGCTCCAGTGTAACTTTTTTTTAATCCCTTTAAGTTTCGTTATTAAAGATTCACATAAAATTTTAAATATATCATGGCCTTTTATTGTAATCTTAATTAAAGAAGTCATCTCGCTTCTGTGCACATCAGTCATTAGTAAATGACATTAAATACTTCTTTTTTAACAATGTAAAACTACTAACCAAAATTCCCCAACTGGTACTTTTTTAAATAAAATATTCACTTACATTATAATACTTTATTTAGTACACCAAACAAAGGAAACCACCTCTTTATGCACAACAATCCTTAAAATGTAAGAGCATTCATTTCAATGAAAGTCTTAACCAAATAAATTTACTCATTTAAGCCAAAAACTTTTGCACATACAGTTACCAGTTTGATAAGAATGTTAAATTTTCTAAAGAATCATCATAAAATTAAAAAAAAAACCAAAATATTCAAGTTGAATAATAACAAAAAAAAAAAAGGATTTACAAAATTTTATGTCAGATGCATAGCTTAATTTGGCAAAAAAGAGCTACAAAAAAATTAAATTATGTTGAAAAAGAATAATAAATATTTGTCTCTAGATTTGTGTAAAACATAATAATAATATTCAAATGAATATTATGCAATTGAGGTTACGTAACCTTTTGGCAGACAGAGAGTTGTCGGTTTTAATTTATTTGGAAAGATTATACAATTTGTGCAAAAACCAAATTTTAAAAATTAAATATATCTAAGTATGTACATATTATACTACCAGTAACTAGTTTCAAAATATATGAATGAATATATTTATAATTTCAAGCTGTATTTCAAGTATGGAAACATTTTAAAACTAAAGAAAACATTTTTTTTTTAACTTTAAAAACTTTTTGCTAAGCCTTGCTGGGTTGAGCATAAAAATGAATTTTTAAAGTAAGTTTTTAAATAATATATTAAAGCTATAATGCTATTAAGCTATAAGTCTAAATTTTGGGATTCCACATAAAAAAAGAAATTTTAAATGTTAATTTAAATATTTTATTAATGCATAGATACATATTTACTTCTTTCTAATAAAATTACAAACTTATATACATATAGAAATATCTTACTCTAAAAATCATGCTAATTAAGGTCTTTATTCGTTTGTTTAGTTATTTAGAAAACTTGTAACTGTAATAGAAACAATAAATTTATATTGTAAATAATACCTTCTGTTTGTTTAAGTTTTAGTAAAGTACATAAGAGTTGTGCCGTCTTCTTTATGTGTACACTTTATATTTTTTCTTTAGATAACATTATCCCATTAAAGATGTTTAAAGGTTATCTTCTGTACTTCTATTATTATAATTAGATGTAGAAAAAACACTGAAGCAGAAATTTATGAATATGAGTTTCTTTTCATGCGTTCTAACACTGCGTCCCGCGCTACAGCTTACCTTTGCTTTAGACTCCAGCGATGCAAGACTGCCGACTGGTAGTTGACGATTTTCTTCCTCATCATGGAATCTTTTGTTATTGCCAGCATTTGCTGAAGGCTGAGGCTTCAAATTTCGACCACACCAAGTGTGTGCCTACCTGTTATCTGCAGTTTAAGGCTGACCACGGCTAGACATTCACATACAACATGCTGTCTTAACCTCTTCAAAGCACAGTTTACAAATATCATCATTCTCGATGTTTATCTTGGTCAGATGGTATTTGAAATTTTAGTGTCCCGTTACTAACGGAGATCTCCAACTCAGAGTACCTTGATTGCTTCACCCTTGTGGCTCTCGTGCCTAGGGGCTCTCTGAGCACCATAAGAGCTTGCCTACAAGTATTTGACGGCACCCAACTTTTCAGGTTTATATAGTCAAACTACTGAAGAATCTTTGAGCGTATCAATCTTTTCCCCAAAGTTACTTTAGGTTTGGACAAAAAAATGCTGCAAAACCGGCAATTCGTCTGCTGCCTCATTTCCATGATCCTTAACCCACATCAGTGTTACCTCGTTCACCAAGATACACGTATAGAGCTTCAAAACACATTCGAGCACCAGTTTAGAGTTCACGTTTGTTTGATGCGTTCGCTTTATGACCGGTTGGTTATCCAGTGCTTTAATTTTTTTCTCCTTTGCACCTGGTCATCTTATATGTGGACCAATGCATGCAGCCCAAGTATTTCTGCCTGGTATACTGACACATACTTGCCCAGACTCAAAGTACAGTACAGGTTTACCTCACAAAGGTAGACACCTCTCCTGTTCTTCCACAAATAAATAAATAAATAGACAAATAAAATAAATAAAAGAACCATCAGTAAAAATACACTTTTATTAAATCGATAACATTTTTTTGTATTACATGTTCAACCCCTTTCTGAAAATTGCAAACAGTTCTTCACCAACGCAGCAATCATGACATTTACATATTTTTGAATTTTTGCAAACAAACAAAATTTTTGATTTTTTGGCTTAGGCAGGAGATTATAATTTTTTTAATTTTGTTCATTTTTTTCTACACTTACAAGGGTTAATCCTCAAAACGTCTTTTATACAGTAACACCAATTTGATAAAAGCAAGAAAAATATAAAAAGACAAATGTAAATACTTGCTAAAACAAGCAAAAGAAAAATCGACAAATAAATAACAAAAGAAGCAAAAATAATATAAATTAGTTAATTGGGTACATAAAATAAATACATATGTGTACCATGACAGTAACTTCAATCAAACAAATATTTAGTTTGTGAAACTTTATACGAAACTTTGCATACACGTTTAACGCTTGTCGTCATTTCTATCATAATCAACAGCTAAGAGATCATCAATATTGTTGTCATCGTCATCGTCAACAATACAACAGCAACAGCATTATCATTGTTAAGCAAGAAACTAAAGTTGTACATATATACATACATATGTACATACATACATATGTACATATTTATCTGTTTTTTTGGGATGACACATTTGTTAAACACTCGCAGTCATGTATTAACTGTTTAGTGTTTCCCTGACATAAGGACTAAACGAACGAAAAGCCCTTGTTACAACCCCCTAGAAAATTGTGTTTTATTTGCAAACGTATGTGCAAACGAATACTTTTTCTATTTCAGTTTTTGATTCTACTTAGAGATAACTTTTTGTTCATTATCTATGAAAAACTTTTCTTTTTTTTTGTCAATGAACATTCCACTAGAATTTGTTGTCTTTTTAATCGAGTTTATTGTATTGTATTTATGACTTAATTTATTTTGATGGGTGTTACCACAGAAAGCGAAAATATTCTTCTGCAACTCCTCCTACTATTTATAGGGTTATTAAAATCGTTGAATAAATTCACATAAAAGGTTTTTTGTTTTGAGCAAATCTATAAGAAAAATATTAGTTATATTTTTTCTATATTTTGTTAGTAAATTAATGTGTTACGAAAACTAGGTTTATAGTTTGTGTTTGTACTTGTAACGCCCTAGAAAATTGTTCAGTGCTCATCATAAATTATAACTATTTATTGAAAATTTTGGGTAAGGCACGTATGTCCGTCTTAGTAGTTTTCTATTTAATCCTTGTGTACTTTTCTTCAGCGGGTACGTCAAGGCAGACAAAGTAGGCAACAAAATTTAAAGAAAAAATCCATGATATAACTAAATCGTTAACCTAGGATACCTTCATTAAAAAATATTATATGAATGTATGATTTTAAACTTAACTAGCTTAACAATTTGTTTAAACTTAAATATTTTTAACCTACAAAAGCTTAAAAATAAACTAAAATAGCAAGAACATATTTATTTGTCATATTGACATTATTGTTTTAAATTTTATGGTTTGTTGTTAGATTACAAGCTGTCTATATGCTGCATTTCACTGGTTGCTTAGACCAGATCATCAGTAGACTTTGAAATTTATTACTTGAAAAAATTCAAAAATGTTGTATGTATAAATAAAAGTTTAAATATTAAATGAGAACTTTTACAAATCCAAAAAACATTAAAAAATTTCTTCGAGAAACCAACAAACAATTTTCCATGTGAATGTGTTTTGTTTTTCTTTTTTTTTTTAGTGTTAACCAAAGGCTAGCCGATTGTATAGGGGAAAAAAAAACAAAACACATTCACATGGAAAATTGTTTGTTGGTTTCTTGAAGAAAATTTTTGAATGTTTTTTGGATTTGTAAAAGTTCTCATTTAATATTTGAACTTTTATTTATACATAGAACATTTTTGAATTTTTTCAAGTAATAAATTTCAAAGTCTACTGATGATCTGGTCTAAGCAACCAGTGAAATGCAGCATATAGACAGCTTGTAATCTAACAACAAACCATAAGATTTATAAACTAAAATATCTAGAATTTTTTCCAAGTGTAAAAAAAGTACATTTTCGACTGAATTTATTATCAGAAAATAATTAAATAAAGATTCTCTAGTGAAATAGCTTGGCTTAATTTGATATCTATGAATATATTTAAGCATAAAGACAGGATCATAAAAGAGGGCATGGCCTCTCCTAGCTTCACCTTTCCGTGATTCACATTGACGTTCATATGCTTATTAAGAACAAAAATCAACTGAAGGATATAAGGGGCCCGTATCTTATTAATTCTGATTTTATTTTATATATTAACGGAAAAAATGGGGAGTTTTAAAGCAGAATGAATATAAATATAATCTTGCTGATTTGACAAAACTAGTTTGGTAGGTTTTAATAAATGGCATAGTACCTCCGATATAAATAATAAAACTTTATGGTATATCGAAGGAACATTAAAACATGAATTAAATTATTCTATAAAAACATTAACATGTTTAAGGCAGAGAACTCGTAACTCTCAGTTACATATACTTTTTTTCGAAACACAAAGCCAGTCTAAATACAACTAAATGTAGAATAAGGTTGTGCCTCCTTCTTTAAAAACATAATTTCTAATATCAGTTACGAACTAAAATTTTTTGTTTTAAAGATTTAGAATTCGTTATTTGTCTGCATTTCCGGGTTACGCCGGGTATAAAAAGCTAGTTTTTTTTAAGAGAAAATCTTACTATTTTCTGAGTTTTTGTATTTAACATACTTCAAAAATAATGCGGTTGATGGTTTTGCAAATATATCTTTAATAATTTTAAATGCGTTTTTTTTTAATACACGACACCAATAACAAAGAAACAAATTCAAAATATTGTAAATAAGTTTAACGAAGTGAATGAGTTCATATAAAAACTTTTATTATTTGCTGACAAATGATGTACTGATGTTGTGTTTTCTCCCTTTATTTCTTTCACTTTGTTATTGCTTTCGTCTACTTTGTTGTTGTAGTCAACATCTTGTAGTAATCATTATTGTGATTTTAATTCTGTCTATGCATGGTATTAATAGTATGTCTGTGTGTATGTATTGTATTTATAGTTGTTTGCTTCAAAATAATTGCAATGTTAAACTTTTTTTTTATTTATTTAATTAAATAATGACATTTTATATAACTTGTATACAGGTTGTTAAAAAACTTCTGGACAAAAGCAACTAAATAGAAGACATACTTTAATCATATTCTACGATATATATAATACCTGAACTGTCTGAATTTGTAACATGAACTCCGGTCAATGAAAATTAAGGTTCATAAAGGCCAAGTTTTTGTTTCCCATTTTACCTCTTCCTTTTAACAAGTCGCCAGTTGATAATTTCAATAAGGAATATAAAAGTTTTCGTGAATACACAAACGAAAATTTTGGTTTTGCTTATTCGACTTAGAAAGTGGAGGTGGAAACTGCGATACTTACACACGGACGTAGGGCAATTATGTTTGTGTCTTGCAATTAACGTATAATACCTTTCCGACAGATGGTTAAGGGTATTATATTGTTTTAGAAAATGATATCAAAAAGCTTAAAATAGTTACTTGTTTGCTTGTAAGATTTGCACAAATAAAAATATTAATTAGGTAATTGGCTTTTATTGTTAAAAACTTTCCCTCATATTCATAAACGATTTCTAAAGTTATTAAAGGTTTTAAAAACTGATTTTGTATGAGAAATCTGTCTTATAAACCTTTTATAAAGTTTCACATTATTTACGAATATGGGGGTTTGCTTTTAAAACTTTGACTACAAATATATATAAAAAACCTTTAGATAAAAGTTACGAAAAAGCTTAAAGATTTTTTGTTAACGTTTACTTCTAATATATAAGTATCGGAAGTCGTAAACAAATCCTTAAGCTGCAGTGAAAAACTAAAAAAAACTTCCCTTATTTTACTTAACTAGTTTTTTTATTGCATTCGTTTAATAGTGCTGCCTTAATATAATTACAATAATATAAACATTATTAAATAAGCTCTTTTAAGTTTTATATGTAATGAAGCCGCTTCTTTTCCTTAAGAAGCCTCTAATTTCAGTAGATAAATCAACCCGCACCAATAAACTAAAGTTTACTTTTTATACCAACTTTTGTTAAGAAAATTTTATTCCATTACATAAACTTTCGTTTTATAAATACAAGACTGTTTTGAAATAAATAATAAATGTTTTTGTTAAAATTTCTGGTTTTGTTTTTTATTATTTACTCAACAAAGTTTCCAAAAAGTTTTCTCCTTAAGCGAAATTTAAAAAGGATATACATATATCTGAGAGTTATACCAAAACTCAATTAATGAAATAATGTGAACAAAATAATTATTTTTACAAATTAAAAAGAAGCAAAATGTTTTTTACATAATTAAAACATAAGCAGCTACACATATATTTGATTACATTGCAAGGAAATTCAATTTAATTCTTTATTTCAAATTAAGTTTGAATCTTCTCAGTGCACATTTACTTACCCCATAAATTAATTTAAAGTGGGTGTAGAAAAACAAACTTTATCCAATAACTTTAACAAATTAAATTTACAACTTTACTTTTCTTTTTCTATGCCAGTACACAGTATTTTTTGGCAAAGGGCTTTCGATTAGATCGATAGTAATAAATTCAATTAAAAGTGTCAAGAACATTTTATTAAAAAAAAGTGCTTTTGTGAACAAACAACAGCAAAAAGGATAAAATGGTTAAAAACTTCTTGCTGAAAATTTAAAATAAAATTTTACAAAGAAAAGGTTAAAAGAAAAGTAAAGTTTAATTTTATTTGTGACAGGACTTTAGAATAATATTGAAAATAAATAAATTAAACAAATTGTTAGAGAAACAAAAAAAGGTATCTTTGAAGTTTAAATAAAATGCTTTAAATTAATATGTTTGAGAGTTAAGATATAAGAGCAATAGACATATTAACATATCGTAAGCCCAATGTGAAAAAGATATTTAACTAATTAAATTGTAATTAAGTGACTTACAGCCGCTAAAGTGTTTTCTATTTATTTTTTAGCATTTATTTAGTAGAAAAATAAAATAATTTGTGTAGCCAATTTACAAGCTGCTTTAATGCAGTTTATTTTTTAAGCTGAGTTGTTACCCAGTCTGCCCAGGTTCGTATCAAATGTCTACTTCTTTTGGTAAAAAATACACACAAGATTCTGTTTATTAGATTAAAAAAGATATTATTTTTATGGATTTTGGTCTTGGCTAGTGCTACTTCTTATTTATAATAATTAATAATAGGGGTATAATGATGGAGGACGAAATGTGCTGATCTTTCGGTTGGTAGGGGAGCTTATTCGGGCTCTTGTCTGGGATTTGCTTGTGGAATGGAGAAAAAATTAATGTGGGAAGAAATATGTTTCACTATTTTACCTACGTAGCATGCATCTACTTAACTGCATTACTCTATTTAGGAAAATATAGAAATCGAGCTACTGCAACGAAGAATTTTCTTAAAACATAGGCAGAATATTGTTCATACGTTAACTGCTATACGAGTGGCAATACGGCCTTGCTTAGAGGCAAAAACTATAATACAGGACAGACGTGGAAGAGGCTACGATCTGGTATCGTACGGTACTTCAGGCAAGCTAAAGCTAAGTATAGCACGATTCACAATTTAAGAGCTGTTCGTTCCTTTCAAATTTAACTTGACTACTTATTCAAGTAGTCTTATAAACCAAATGAGAATTATAATTTGTAATGGTGTTTTATCCATTTTCTTTAATACATTTTTTTAGTGGACTTGGTACTTGTTATTTTTATTCAAAGCCTGAATCAGTAGTAGAATAAAACGCATTACAATTTTGTGATTTGCTTGACCATACAACAGCAATTAATTTTCTTTGATTGGCAACACATACCGAATAAGCGGCTGAAAATTAAAATTTTTTGACACTCTATTTATAAAAACTATTAAGAATAGCAAAATATATAGTTTTAAAAATGTAATTTTTTTCAATTAACATAGTTGCTGAATGAGCTATATTAAATAAAAAAAATATACAAATTTTTTTTAAATTGGATTTTACAAGGTGCTCCTTCTGAGTTAATAATTTTTTACTTGCCAGACATTACCTCTTTTAAAACTATTAGATCTATTGGCTTAACTTGAATGTTATTGTATATATTTTATATATATGTATTAATATATGTTCTCATTCATTTGAATGGGTAACTTTGACATTTAAAATTTTACTGGTAAGAGTACAATTTAAAAGGATTTATCGTATTAGGAAACTTTATTACCATTTGCAGTCAAATGGTAATATTTTTATAATTAATTTTTGTCGATTATATTTACTAAATGTACACAACTTGTTGATGGTTTGTTTTAGTTAACCGTTATAAAGCAAAAATCCGAGTAGGTTATGGGAGGGCCTAGGAACTTTAAAATTCAGTATTTTTGCGCATAAAGAATTTTTTATTGGTTGTGGATACATAAAATTCCGCACAGCCTAATATGGCTTAATAAGTAGTTTTTTATTTATATAGTGATATTATAGAGAACAAAAAAAATTATTTATTGAAAACCATAATTTATGAAATATACCACTTTTGTCGCAAATGAGAAACTTGTACGTTCAATTAAATTACATTTCAAATATGTAAGCCTTTATAGGTTTTTGCTGGTATTATTAATTTATTTATTTGTATTTAAAAGTATGCTTTTATATACAATTTATTTCTATACAAATATATAAATAAATTTATTATAAATACATATTTATTTGTGTCCGAATGTAAATATAAATATTAATTAAATGGTTTATATTTTTGTACAGTTTCACAAAAAATTAAAAAGAAAAACAATATATATATAAAAAAACACTCTTATACTCTAAATTTAGCTGTGGTTATTGTGAGTGTAAAACCAAAACTGATATAAACATACAGGAAGCCGACAGGCACTGGATTTATATATAAACTAAAATTACAAAGAATGTGCACGGGCTAAAATATTTTGCTATGAAATAAACCCGTTAGCAATAACATATGAAATGTTAAAGACTGTGTGTAAATAAGCAATATATTTTCCGTGTAGTCTCTCATCATTATATGTTTATTTATGCAGAATACTCATATTTAATATACTGCATACTGAGCTCTAACCATAAAACTAACAACATTCATTCGCTTCCAACTGACTGCCACATCCAACAAACTGACAACAGCAACAATGGCATGCCAGTGCAGCCAACCATCTGTTTTCTTAAACAAAGTTGTGAGGTGCAATAATAAAAACATAAATATGAATGAAGTATAAAATACCGTAAGTTATTTGCTGATATTTCCTCCAAAACCAAATTGTTTATGGTCTTAGTACAAGTGTTTTTATATTAGCATGTTGTTTTATACAACATAGAAAGTTACTAGTCGCTGTTTTTTCTACTATTTTTTTATTAAAATTGTTTAGTCATTATGTAATATAGAACCTCGTTTAAAGTAAGTTGTTGTTATTTTTTATTATTATTACTTGCATAATCATAGAAGATGTCGCTTTTCTTTTATTTGTAAATAACACACTCCCTATTTTAAAACATACAGTAAATTTAGTTTATTACAGTGTTTGAAAAAATAATAAGTTTTTTTCCCTAAAAGTGTAGAATCGTTGCTTAGTAGTTGCCCGATAATCGTTTAGGATACTTTAAAAAATGGGCAAAATGATGACAGTACAGACAGGCAAATGTAACAGGTTAAAGGGCAGCCACAAATAAAGTGGTTTTTTGTTTGCAAATAATATGAACATTTTTTTAAATAAATTTTTCTATAATGAATTTAGTTTAAATATATACCAAAATTATGCAAACTTTATGATTTGCAAAAAATTGTTTTTTTTTTACAAAAAAATACTTTCTTGTTTTTAACAGTCTGGAATAAAGGCTTCAGCTGTTGCTTTAGCAGCAATGTGCTTTAATATTAATTTGCCAACACTTTAAGCCCCAATTATTTATTTTTGCTTTAACAGATTGTTAAAGCATCATCGTTTTTAGAATTTTATTATTGATTTGTTATTCTCTTTTAAAGCTTATCACAGCACTTCTAAGAAACATCGAGGGTAGCGATTTTGCGAATGAAGTCGTAGTTCTTCTTAAAAATTCTTTTGAGTGGTCTATCAAAATAATTTATTTCAACATTGATTTAAGTGCTCACATCCAAGATTTAAGTTAGACTTAAAACATTCATAGCGTTAATATTATTTCGAATAAAAAGAGGGCAAAAAATATTTTATTTTCATTGGGGACCAAAGGTTTTGTGTCCCCATCGGTAATGTTTTATGAATAGGACAGTAAGCTTTTTTATGTATATATATGCATATTAAGTAGTGATAACCAAAATTGTATTTTTGTTAAAAGATGATTAATAACTTTACAAAAAAACAATATTTGTTAAAAAGGAAAAACTGATATAAATATCTTTGTGTTGTAAAATTTCTGCTCACAAAGCTGTAATAATGGTGCTTAAATAACAGTTTTATCTTCCTTGAAAAAAAAT